>PNEQ01066703.1:0-25646 GCA_003012365.1 Medauroidea extradentata | reverse complement strand
ATCATTTGATCTTTTCTGTTCTAACAACATGTTATATATTATTTTGACGTTAGGAACACATACCAGAAAGGTTCATCAAAAGATCTAGCTTTGTTTACACTTCTTAGGTCATTAATAGTGTGGAGAACTAAGGAAAAGACCAGGGGAGTGGTGTTACGTCCAGTGTTACCGCTGTCGCTTTTCTGTGACCATGATTTGGGCACAGAGGGGTCTCAGTTGTCTCAAGTTATTATTAAGAGCGGAATGAGCCCTTGAAAATTGAGTTTGAAAATCATATATTTTCAAAATATAAAAAAATGGTTAGGAGTTAAATTATGATTCATTGGGCGGTGTTAAGTATTATTGAGATCTTAAACATTTAATAATTTCAGCTGTCTAACTTTCCAATTTCATGAAAATGATAGGGGTTGCCTCCGTTGTGTCCGTTTTCCTGGTAAAAGGTGCTTACTAAGCATTTGCGACAAGAGGACCTTTTTTGTTCCTCACGGTGTACTGTCCGAAAAGCCAACATGTAATGTTCACAAAACGTAACGCCAACGTAATTATATGCGATGTAAGGGAGTCAACCCCTATTATTTTCATTAAATTAGAAAGTTAGAAGGCTGAAATTATTAAATACATATTTGAGATCTCAATAATACTTAACACTGCCCAAAGAATCATAATTTAACTCCTAACCATTTTTTATATTTTGACAAAATACCATTTTCAAACTCGATTTTCAAGGGCTTATTCCGCCCTTAATAATAACTTTTCTTGAAAGTGTCATATACAACGTCTACTTCATTTTTCATGAGGAATCACCTCCCGGAGTTTGGGCTATTAATTTCCTTACACCCTATATAAGACGCATATATAGAGACAAGTATTTTTCGCGAAACGCGAAATTTATACACATTTACCTAAAAACGCAAAATATTCCAATTATTAAAGATCACCAAACAAATACCGAAATAAACCCATGGATAATACCGCAAAGTCTGTATTTCGATTAATCAAAAGTAGCAGTTGAGATAATCGATTGTTCGCTACTTTCGATATAATCGTGGAAGTCGAAAGACAAGAGTGTGTAGGCCTCGCCTCACCTAGTCAGAAAATGGCGTGGTTATAGTGCAACGTTTCGTGTCAATTAGTTTTGAAAACGCTTTTATTTTAAAATGGTTGCGAAGGTATTTGATAGGGCGGCCGAGTTCGCAAATGAAGGATTTTATGTTTTTGATAGTGCGAAGAAAATTCTCATGTGCAAATACTGCAACATCAGAATAGAGTGGCAACGAAAAGACAGGTGCGTGAAACACATAAAAACAGTACCTCGCATAGTAAAAATAAGGAAAACCAACAGTCCGGAGTTAAACGGCAAGTTTCGCTAGCAACCGCAGTTTCAAGTGCAAAAAAAAAAATTTACAAATATGAATTTATAATGTCAGCAACCTGAGCTTTCACAGAAGCAAATATTCCAATTGAAAAACTGGATAACGATAAACTTCGTCAGTGGATGAATAAATACATTGAAGGTGAGTGCTCTTTTTATCCACTTTTTTACTTTTATTCACATTTTAACCGTTTATGTATAAATATCATAAACCAAACATTACAGCAGTCAAAAAATTGTGTAATGCCTACCTACTATTAAATTTACAGCTGACAGTAGAGTTTTTTACCTGTACTTTTTGAAAGAAGGTTTGGCTACTGATTTATGTTAGGTGTAATAAATTGTAGGTTAGAATCAGAGATCTTTCCTTTTTGTATTTTAACAGTAATATTTTGAAACATCAATTTTGTTTCAGACAGTTGAGTAGGTAGGCCTAACAGTGAAAATATAAAATATTGTGTATGCCTAAATGGCAAACTTATTATTATTATTATTTAAAATCGTGGTAGGCATACTTAGGCCCTAATGCACCAGAATTTTATAGAAACAGGAGAGTTGTTTATTTTTTTGAATAATTTTTGTAACACATTTTGAATAGGCTTCACATTGCTAAGTAAAATAATTTGTTATTCTTGTTAGGTGCTGGAGATTTACCTACCGCTGACCGAATACGTAAAGGCTATGTTCCAGAAATTATTTGCCAGGAGGAGCAAAGGTTGAAGGAGGCCATAAAAGATCAGAAAGTTTCCATTCTCTGTGATGAAAAGACAGATAGGAAGTGGCAGTGTGTGTTTGTAGTTTTAATATAAGTGCTTGGTTGTGGGGATGAGTGTTCAAAAACTTTTTTTTGGGGGTGTGAAAGTTGTAGCAAGGTGTGAAAGTTGTAGCAAATGCAAATGAATGCTCTCAGGCAATAGTAAGTGTTGTTCAGAAGCTTGGCATTCATTATGGGAACATTGTATCCATAACCTCAGATTCTGCCAGATACATGGGAAAATGCATCACCGCAATCAGAATCTAGGTGTCCAGGGATCTAGTTCATGCACAAAGCTGAGCCCACAAACTTAACTTAGTAGGAAACATCTGGTCCATGGAACTGGGTGATTTGAACAACTGTGTGGTTCAAACCAAACACTTGTTCATGAACACTAGGAAGCGGAAACATGCATACTTGCAATTTTTTGACGGAAAAGTATGCAAATGACAGTGGCAAACCTAAGCTTTTCCCAATTCCAGTAATTACTCGGTGGAACTATTGGTTCAAGAGTATTTGAGTGAATACTTGCATGACATTGTTGACTATTTGTAATGCTGATGATGAAAGTGCTGCTGTTATTTCAAGAGTATTACTAAGTTACCTAGGCTAAGAAAGACTAAGTACTACTGTATGTACTTACAGTAAATTTGGAACTTGCACTCTATTTCTTCTTAATGTGTGTACAATTAATTTCATCTTTGCCTGCTATGTGTACCTTTAATTCTTTGTATGTATTATTCCATAGAACTATTTATACTTGTATTTACTTGAGTAAATCAGTGCTACTTGTTTTTTTGTAAATATTTCATAGCTCTGTTATAAAGCCAGGCATTTAATTTCTACTATATATGTATTACTGTAAACAAATGTTAAAACTGATTTTCTGCAGTTTTTCACATTTCAATGTGATAATTGAAATTGAAGAAATTTTTGACGAAATGAAAGAGAAAATGACGAAAAAATACTGAAATAAGGTAGTAAAAAATGACAAAATCCAGCAAATAGTTTCACCAAAAACACTTGTCTCTACACATATAGCTTTCATTTTATGCCAAGTCGAGACTACTTTAACTATCTGTCAAATATCTTGCGATGTGCACACGAATGCTATGGGAGGTAGGCAAGAAGCGGGCTGGGTTTTCACTAGATGACATCACAGCAGGCGCCATGCTAGAGTCAAGCGTTTCGCGGGCTTTTTAAATTACTTTACGTTTTTCACTGATTACAATTGAATCAATGCATATAAATAAAAAGTAAAATGTGATTATTGCTGTAAAAACCTGCAAAATTGAATTAAAACATTAAAAAAAATTGTGCATGTTCCCCATTACCAACATTATTATTAATGAATCAGGCTTATGTGACAGTGTTAACACACTCTATTGCTGTATGTAAAAGCCTACAGCAGAATCTCTTCAAGGCTATTCAAACATATTAAAAATCTAGTTCTGAATTACTGAATTGTTAATATGTATTTAGTACACTCAGACAGGACATGATACCATGTGGCATAAAGTGCCAATAGAAAAACTGCTTAACATTACATATTTATTTCTACCAAAATCTTACCTTGAAGATTTTGGATACAGGATTGTGCAAGTGTACAAAAAATACAAACAATGCAGAGTCCACACGCTGAATTTGTAACTAAACTGCAAATGGCACACAACTGTGGCTTAACTCTCCAAACTATCTCAATTTTACATGGAAAAATTTAAAAACCAAGTAACTACAAAATCTTAAAATTAAAATACAGAATTTCTTAAATCAGGTATAACAAAAACTTACATCAGTAACAAAGGCAAGACAGTTGTATACAACAAAAATTATACCAGTAGACATTTCATATTTTAATTAAAATTGGAAAAAAATAAAAAAATGCCCTACAGTTACAATAACAAAACACTAAAGCTAAGTGGAAAAAATTTAAAAAGAAAGTTCAACCAACACCCACCTGTATTGATGTCAAGATGGCAGATACATCATATGTGGGGCTCCACCGATTCTGCAATATGTCGAGGCAGATTCCACCATCCGCGTACACATTTGGATGGAACATTTTAGAAACAAACCGGACTGTCGGCGGCTTATTTGGATACTCTTCTGTAAACTCTATCGTCAACTTGAAAGTTCCATCTTCAAAGGGAGTGTCATGAGGACTGAAACCCAAATTTATCAATTTAAAAAAATTATTTTAACCAAAGGTCACAAACTATTTTATAAGGTACCCAATCTGATATGTCTAGAGCACTCATTGAGGCAAATGTTACGGTGGGACATCAGCCACCGGCACAATTTTTTTTTTAATTCTGAGAACAAAAGAGTCAAATTTGTGATTATAGCATAACTATTTACCTTGTACTATAATACAAGCATCACAGTTGAACATTTAACATATATTTAAGCTGCAATAAGTCAAGCAAATTAAGAATATAAAAAAAGTATTTGACTGATTGCAGCTTAAATATATGTTAAATGTTCAAATGCTATGATAGTACTGTAGAGCAAGATGAATACAATCCATGCTATGGACACAAATTTCACACTTTTCTTCACAAAAGCAAAACATACAATAACCCGATATGGCGACTGATGCCCCATCTTAACACAAATATTCTGGTATGTTAAAACACACACTGTATTTTGTTTTCATATACTTTTCCTAAATCATTACATGTGAATGCTGCAATGCTTCCTTAATACATTCAATTACTTCCCACCAAGCAAGGCTGTACAGTATGAAACAAATTAATAACTAGTCCCCAGACTACTTATATGTGAGCAGTGCTGAAAAACCTTGAAAAGAATAACAGTGTTAACAAAATATTTTATTATGGCAACAGAAGTTAACATTCTAGTACCGTGAAATCTAATCACAGTGAACTATTTACGCTGTTGTGTTTATGTCAACTGGCAGCAGGGCAAAAATTGCTTTAAAGGAAAATAACCAGAACTTTGTGCTCAATTTACACTTTGCCTATAACTGTTACTTTCCCTTTCCATAAGTTAGACTCAAACAGTGAACGTGTCACTGGTCGCTAACCAAATAATTCACAGTTAGTACTAGTGAACAATTTGCTCACCATAGAGTTTTAGCTCAATTTTACAACTGTGCTGTCCATCTATTGAATTTGTTTTTACGGGTAGCAAAGAGATATGTTAATATGGTCACTAATATCAAACATTATCATTAAAAATGAATTTATCCTTAAGAAAAATTATTATAATTCTAAAACAATAGCACACAA
Organism: Medauroidea extradentata; assembly: GCA_003012365.1. Classification (NCBI taxonomy): domain Eukaryota; kingdom Metazoa; phylum Arthropoda; class Insecta; order Phasmatodea; family Phasmatidae; genus Medauroidea; species Medauroidea extradentata. The sequence goes on along the minus strand of PNEQ01066703.1, from coordinate 20,269 downwards.
GTACATTTCCACTACTCGTGCAGTTTGTTGTAAACATCTAGAAAATGTCTTACTGTGATAAATATTACAAAAAAACATTTTATCAATATTATATTTTAATAAAAATATTTCTTATTTTACATTATAATACCAAAATATAAATTATGAAATATAAATGAATAAAGCAAACAAACTTTGATCTAAGGCTACTGAAATTCTGATATATAATTAAAAATTTTTAAATAATATTTTACTTATTTTTGCACTACTCTCCCTCTTCTTTCTATGCAGGGCAAAATGTTTTCAGAATCATAACTAAATCATTTTTTTTAACCAAAAGTCAACCAATCAATTACTAACAATTACCTTCCTATCACGTTAACCTAAAGTTATAGTAAGTTAATATTTATACATTTGCTAAAATAATTTTATAATAGTGTTCCTACCCTATCAAGACCAAACTACATATCAATCATGGCAGCTTCATGTTTCCTACACTTATATCTAATCTACACTATTGAATAATGCCAATGTTTACATAAGTATAGGTCATAAAAAAGACAAGTATTTTAAACAGAAGTATGAAGAAATATGTTTTTTACACAGAGGTACAAAGAGATATGTATTTTACACAGATGCCTGAAGTTTATCATGGCATTAGTGCCACCACTCAGCATCACTGCAGCCACTACTGTACTTTGAATGGTTAGGGATCTCACCACTAAGAGGTACTGACAGTTGGGCTGTGGCAGATGACTAAAAAGGCTGAATTGTCGCAGGTGCAGCACTTGTCAGTGTATGAGGCAAAGGACAATTGGAACAGGACACATGTAGGGAACAAGAAGTTTTATAGAATGTTCTGTGTGATAAAATGTGATGTAGATAGGGTGATTAAGAAAAAAATAGCAATAAGGCAGTGGGGCAAGATGGAAAAAAGAATGGAGCACTCAAGATTGGTGGGAAAGAATTGGTTAAATAGCAACTTTTCTTTTCTAAAATAAAATAATGAAGACTTCTACTCTAAATAAAAAATTGATGCTAAATTAAATAAATTATCTGGAAAGAAACTTACTAGGCCCTACTACTTAAGAATTTAATTTCTTTCATATCTACTCGAAGGCAAATGGTGTAGTATAAATATTCTCTAAATTTTAGAAAAAAATTATAAAATTTTAAAAATTCTTATGTACACCAATTAGATAGAGGAAGATGCCAGGTCGCTCCAGTGCATTAAGCTTCATACCATTCCAGACACTGGATAAACAGGGTAGGTATGCAATCCTGTTTACAAACACACGTCTCTGAAGATATAAAAATCTAGCTAACTACATTTACTATGTTTCTACGTCATTTTTAAATTGGTTACAAAACACTTACCATTTTGAAAAAGCTCATGGAAACAGGATTCAAATTTATTAGAGTCTCAAGGTCACTGCATCAAAATTTGGAATAGTATTGGATTGAGTCTGACGTAAAATGTCATGGGAACACGGATTGTATTGAAAACTAATCAAAAGCAAACAAACCCATACAAATGAAAGACTGATCGTGAAGAACAATAATTTTTAGTATCCAGGTCATTTACTTAAGCAATTTACTTTACGTAGAAGCAAAGAAAAATAAAGAGATGGTTGTACAAATGCATTTATTTCAAGTCAACCAACATGAATTTCAACTGTACCAACATTACCACACGTAAACTTGTCCTGTCAACTGAAAATGATTTCTGTTGGATCCAAAGTTTGCATGTAGATGGGTATCGTACTCAGTTGGGATTCAGTACCCAATTCGTTTTCAGAATGACATGGAAACGTAGTAATTATAATGACTACAGGCCTATCAACCAAACCATTTGTACAAAAAAATTAACAAAAAAACCAGCTACACTGAAGTGGAATAATTTTGACCTTAATAGAGTAGTAAATGTACAGCAGTTTTGCTACATTTATCAGGCCACAGGCATGGTATCAAAACATACTTTTACAACTTGTATAGTAACTTACAATGCGTTACTACTTACCCAAATATCACAGCATTCCATATCATAATGTTGTTATCTGTTGGGGCCCCGCTCACACCAGTTGGGGGATCTTCCTGCAGCCTGCAACATCAAGATACTTGGTACTTAGTGCACATAACTCCACTGCAAACACAATAGTACCAACAGTTAAAACAAACCACTGACTTTACAGCTGGGAGGAGTGATCGCACACTGACTAAAAACTGAATATAAACTCTCAACAACCTGAATAATCGGCACTCACACTATGGTACGACTAAACAGATGGAAGGCAGTAACTTCAAAATTGCCACACAACAACTCTAATGATGGTTTCCCCAACTCACAAGCAGTGTCTGTTAAGTACTGCTGTCATCCACTCATTTTGTATTTAACTAAAATACTAGAGGGCCCACATTTCTTCAGATGTGAATTTCAAACACAGCCTTTGTAAAACTAGTATTAATTCAAGTGAAAAAATTTAAGAATGTTGTAAAAAGAGCCTAAAATGTAAAACTAAACTGAATTTACCTAACAACATCGGACATTACCCTAATTTCAACTTAAGACAAAAATTTACTAAAAATCTTGTTCATATAATAAATCAAAACATTCATTTCAATCCTTTAAATATAGCTCCATAATCTACATTACTTAAATAAGATTATCATTGTTTCTGAACAATTGTAATATTGTTTTAAATACGTAATCAATCTGGATTTTCGATACGTAAAACAACTGAAAAAGTTATATCATTAATACATGCCATTTTTAATAATCTTGATAATAAATCCCACGTGGTTTGTATATTTGCAGATCTCAATACTACTTTTGATTGTGTAGACCATAATATTTGATACATAAACTAGATTTCTACAGTATACTAGGATCATCAAATATTTATAGAACAGGTCTTTCTAATCGCTTCTAAATCACTAATATTGAACAGTGTATTGATAACTATTATATACCAACTAGTATATCTGAACCAAAATAATAGATACATTACCCCAGGGTTCTGTTTTGGTGGACACTTCTGGTTACTTCGTACATCAATTTTAATATCAGCAAAACATAAACTGCAATTTGATCAAACGTTCTTAGCGAGATGCATACCTGGTTTAATACGGAAATTAACTTCAAACATTTGTAAAACTACTACAATTTTTCTCTCTCTCTATCTCTCTCTATACTCTGTGTGTGTGTGAGAGTGCGTGTGTGTGTTTAATAAGTTCGTAACTAATCCAAACACAGAAGGTTTCACATAAAATTGTGTTTGATCTACTAAGTTGATGGGCCTAATTTTAGATGGTTGGTTAGACTACAGAATGTACAGACAGCACTGACATAAAAAAATCCGAAATCTTGGATTTCTTTCTTTAATAATTTTTTTCGTATTAATGTTTGAAATTTCAAATTCATGCCTATTTTATGATGAATTATGTTTATAAAAATCCCAATTGCTCTTCAACTTCTTGAGCTAGAAAGCTAATCTTGGGCTTGTTTTAAAGCTCTTTTGTAGGCGGTTAATTTGGTATATCACATGACACAACAGGGAGTAATAATTAATTTTACACTTTCTCAAAATTTTGATTTTGAAAATCTCGAAAACACCATTTTTCATTATTTTGAAAAAAATTTATTATAATGACATGTATTTTTTAGACATCCTACAAAATTTCAGAATGGGATAACAATAGGATCATATTAAATTAAATTATTTTCTATATCAATGCGTGCTTATTAGACAGGTCATTACATGCACTAAGTTCACTATGTTTGCTTGCTGAAGCACAGAATTGGTTATATATTCTATGGATAATAAATTAAATAATATTGTATTAATACTAAAAGGAATAATAAATGTACAGCATAATTACTTAAAAGTAGTTGTGGTGCTGAGAAATATTTTCATAACTAGTTTTTATTTAACTGTTAAATAGTACTAGTCACAGTCTTTTAAAGCTGCACGAATATACTACGCTTAAAAGTGTCTGTCTTATCACTTACAGGAAAACATAATTTAATCACACATTTTGTTTAAGTTATAATAACAAGAGAGTTGAAGGCTTTTGAACATCACTTTTATCGAGTGTGTACACACATCCAGTTGCAGTGACACGTTACACTTGCATAAGTACAAAACTTGCAGGAATATTCTGTATATCCTGAATGGCTGGGAATACAAAAGAAGACGGTCCTCATGGATGAATAAAACTTGTAGCATTGCAGTACAAGGGGTTTTTTATTATTGGTGAAATAATATTGTATGTAATATTAATTTTATAATATAATATTTAAAATTGTGATTTTTTATTACAGTGGTCTCGGTTCCAGAAAGGGAAAGTAAAGATGCAGTTCTTTGTTTCTCGTATGTTTTAGATAGGGTGTAATGTTTGTCGTTATGGCCAGATGGCATTGGTAGGAGGCAGTAGCTTTGTTTTTAATTTTGTGTTCTGGTTTTTTCTGCGGGAGTTTAAGCGCTGTTTGTTTTTAAGGCGTAGTTTATAGTTTTGTCCCAAAGGGTTCTCGATACTGGAACGAATGATGAAGGTCACGCCACCGAGAACCAGCCAATGAGAGCACGGCGTGTGGCGCCCCTTCACACTTTGTTCTGGAATGTTTGCCTCCGCCATGTTTAATCATAGTCGTGACGCGACAGGATGCAGACGCGCACGGGCTGTGGCCCAATTTACTACATGATGTAGCTTTCGACTTTGTTTTGTTTAATCGTCTGATATAGTCTTGCTGCGTTTCTGCTTGTAATTTTCTGTGAACCGTATCCACCGTGCTAAGAATTTAACAGTGTATTTCGTGCCGAGGTAATTTGAAATCTAATAAACCAGCAGTCTTGGATTATAAAGCATATTATTTTGGGATTAACCTTCTAAAATTGTCAGTGTCTGTGAAAGTTCCAAATTTGGTCTACAATGTAACATAACCCACCAAAGTACTGCCAGTAAATTCCGGAGTACTTGACTACAGATCAAGAGACGTGTACCAGCTTTTAATCTTGCCGTTTTGGCTGCGTTATCATCGAGCTAGTGCAGTGGTCTAGGAGGACTGGTATGCTACAATTTGTCGGTCCAAGTGGCGCTCAGGTACTTGTACGAGAGCAAAACGTCACAAACTGACGAAATTCTGGTTTGATCTCTTGTCTGGTGAGGATGTAGACCAACCACTATGCACCATAATATTCAACAGTTACATAGCCTGATGTAACTGTCGGAAATGTACAAGACTTGAAAAGATATGCATATTCAGAAACTACATGTACCTATACTTCTCTGCTGCTTCTTGAGTACAGTCAGAAAGAGATTTCAGAATCTGAAGTAGGAACTAAGCAATGAATTTTTTGTGTACCAGTGATTGCTCTTGCATCTTTGAATCGAGCTATTAATTCTTTTTCACTATCCATGTACTCTTCCACAAGTGAAAATTCTAAATGTTTTCCTTTAATCGAGTTGTTTGAAAATTCATATAGTTCTTTTGGAATCAAGATCTTATCATGGTAACGGCGTTGGAGGCTTACTTTAGAAGCAAGCTGCTTTACTCTCCTAAGCCATTGCATGTACTTTGGCCATGGGATGTGACAAATAAATGCCACTCTGCAGCCATGCTAAAATCGTGGCTATGGTGACACAAATTCAAGAAATTTTTGCGGTTTTCGTATTGACTTGCACTGTTATCTGAGAAATAGTAGATTTTTCTTAAAGTCTGAATTCTCACAATGAGAAGGGAAATTAGTTTTTCCTGAAATGTATAAACAGCTACCTATAATGTTGCAAGCAATCTGAAATGAAAACAATATTACGGTGCTTCAGTTGTGCATCTTCTTTATAGTACACTAGGGCGAAAGAGTAATTCTCTGCAAAATCACATGTTACAATAGCTTCTTCTGCAGCCAAATTGCTTATGAGAGAACTGTAATAAGATTTTTGTTCATTTGCGATGAAATCTACAGTTTTGAGCTTTACAAGTCCCTCACAGAAACATTCAACAAATTCACTCACTTCTTTGACAATGGTTTCCATTGAACATCAGTCAACTGTCACCCATTGTTTGTGAGTAATTTGGTCAACAAATGATTCTTCATCTATATCAGTGTTTCTCGCAGCATTTAAACTCCAGAACACTCGTTGCACTTGTCGAAGTGGCATTCAGGACAAGCAAGGTTGCACATTATTTTGGCCAGACACACTTTATATGACTTAAGTGGACTGTCTGAATTAAATTCTATCTTCTCAAAGTGAGCTCCGTTCATCATTAAATTGATATTTTATTGAGTAGCGCAAACACATACTGTGTGTATCCCACTCTTCCCAGTCCTCTATATTGTTGAGATTGTAGTATTTCTGAAGTGCACCATACATATTCTTCAACAGATAACGAAAGTTACATCAACAGCAGTGCAAGTAAAATTTGTTTAATTATTATTAAGGGCAAGTTTATGTTCACTATGATGTATACCACTGTAAAAACATATTACAATACTCCACATTACCTAGAGGAAATTCTAACCTAAAATTAATTGAATTATTGTCTTTAGGCCTCAAAGAGCAATTGACATTGTCTGGTACAGGAGTAGTAACAACAAAAACAAACACTGATACAAAACATCAAGCATAGTACAAAAACAAACATTAATAGAAGATGTCAAGACATAAAACCAACATTATCTCAAAAACATCAAAAGGCCAGATCAATGGGACATAGTTAAAATATTCATCTAAATTATAAAATGGTTTGTTGACTAGCCATCTAAACACTGTGGTTTTAAATTTGTGCATATTCATAGTAAGAACTCTGGGATCAAGTTTGTTCAACAGACACAAAGACATGTATTCAAAATTATTTTGTGTCTTGGATAGACAAACTTGGGCTTTGTTTAGTAAATAACTGTAACTAGTATTATGACAGTGAATATCATTACCTTTAGAATATCTATTTAAATAGTCTAACATAAAGTAGACATACATAAATCTACAAATTAATTACAGTAAGAATTTGTTCCTGGATAAATAAAGGTCTACACTTAGCCCTCCAGTCAGCACAAGTTAAAAATCTTTTTTTTTTTTTTTGTATTATTAGAACTCTCTTAATACCAATACCATTGGCCAAAAGCGAAGGCCATACAATTAAATGCTATAGAAAAAAGCATAATAAGCACTTTTGATAAAAGGTCTAGATACTCTTTTTTTAAGATGTGATAGTAAAAATATGACCCTTGACAATCTAGCACATACATGATTGATTTGCTCAGACCATTTCAAGCCACTAGGCCTATCTAAAATAACAGCCAACAGCTTAAAATTACTGTTGGCAGCTAGAACATCAATGTTTGACTTATATAATGAGAAACATAGCCTATATGAGTTTTAGAATCATTCAAGATGAGTTCATTGGCTGAGAACCATATTTGGCATCATTACAAGCTACATTAATAAATTCTCTTAATGAAACAAGGTCACCACCAGCACTACAGATAGTAGTATCATCAGTCAGTGGCGGATACAGAGGGGGGGTGCAGGGGGTGCGCACCCTCCCCTGAAGCATCCACGTGGGTGACAGGATGCAAGCAACTGTTGTTTTAATCTCTTCCTACCTGCTAACTAATCCATCTCCATCTCACACTCTCGCCACATCACTGTAGGACACTCGATACCCAATGCCAGTCTTCAAGGCAACAGCTGCAAAACTTTGTAACCCGAGGAGGCATCAGACGTGTCGTGTGAGCAGAGCTACAAGTGGTGACAGATATCAATCATTGTCAGTTAGTATGTTAGAAGGTGTGAACACTGCGTATCCAGGGATAGTGACAGGAATTATCGTGATGTGTGCACCCAAATAGTGAACATATTTTTCCTCACACGTAGAAAATAAGATGGATCGTTTTGTAGTAAAAAAAAAGGAAACTGACTGACAGTGCAGACGACATCAACCTTCCACTGAAGCCCTTGACATCACAGCCGAAGCCGAAGGAGAACCCTACAGGTGAACCCTCAATTTCTACATGTCTTTCTTCTGTGTCTGTGTCCACTTCAGATTCCTGTGATTCTTGTGATATCCATGGTTTGAATGAGCCTACATTGTACGATATTGGTTCATATATCGGTAAAATTGAAACGAACAGTGATCACACTAAATACAACCTACTTAAAAATCCATGGGAACCTGAAGAAGGATACGTATTTCCTAGCTCCACTCATACAAAACGTGGTCAAGAGGAAAACAGACCCGTTGGTAAAAGCCATTTCGAAAAATTTCAGTGGCTGGTATTTTCAGATGTTAAGAAAGGCTTGTTTTGACAGTACTGCGCAGTTTTCAAAAGCAAAACTTTGACTGGAGGTCAAAAAACAGTACCTCTGAAAAAACTTGTAACAGAGCCTCTTAATAAATATGCCAAATTGTTAGGGAAAGATGGTGACTCAGAGGTTCATAATTCCACACTAAACCACAAACACGCAGTTGAAGATGGAAATAGTTTTCTTAAAGTTTTTGAAAATCCAGAAATGGATGTCAGAAATCGTTTAAGTGAGGCTAGGAAAAATCAAGTGTTACAAAACTGATTGAAACTTGTTCCCATTATCAAGACTATTAAGTTACATGGTCGCCAGAATATACCTTTAAGAGGCCATCGTGACGATGGCAGCTTGTTTGATGAATAGAAATTTCCGTGCATTGTTACATTTTAGGATTGATAGTGGGGATTCTGTACTTGAAGAACATGTTCGCACCAGTGTAGCAAATGCTACTTACATCAGCAAAACATCAACAAATGAGTTAATAAGTTGCTGTGGAGACGAAATTATTTCCAAAGTCAGGGAGAGAGTAGCCTGAACGAAATGCTACAGTGCAATTTTTGATGAAACCAGCGATGTTTCACATATCTCACAGCTGAGTTTATCATTACGGTATGTCTTTGAGAATTCTATTAGGGAGGACTTTGTCGGATTTATTGACATTCACGATGCTAATTATTTGAAAAATAAAAGCTCTGAACCAGTTATCTCACGAGTCATTTTGGGTCAAACTGTCCTGAAATTTTTAGAAAAATTGGGACTTGACATTAAGAACTGTGTAGGCATAGGCTGTGATGGGTGTAGTGTGAACATTTCTGATGTTTGTGGTGCAGTAAAAGAAATTCAGAAGAAAGCAGTAAACAGTTGTCATTGGCCATGTAACAATCATGCTTTAAACTTGGTGATTTCAAAATCAAGTAAAGTTCAAGCTGTCAGGATAGGGAGTTACAAGAGGTTGCAGCCTTTTTCAATGCTTCGAGTAAACATAACGTTGTTCTCAAGAATGTCCTGGGTCATCAATTACTTGGCATGTGAGAAACAAGGTGGGTAGAGAGGCATGACTCAATTTTAAAGTTTCAAGAAGATTTTCCTTATGTTGCCAGGGCACTTGCTGAAATATCTAAGTGGAGCGATCACAAATCAGCAGCAAAAGCACACTACTTACTGAAGGTCATCAGCGACTGTGAATTTAATTTCACAGTATTTTGTCCGAGTTATGTAATGAGCACTATGAGGCAACTCAGTGTTGTTCTGCAAAGTAAACATATGGACATTGGTTTAGCAAAAAAAAAGGTAAAAGAAGTAGCAGAGGTTTTGCAAGAGAAGAGAGACAAGGCAGATGAATTTTTTTCGATACTTTTTCAAGGAGCAACAAATCTAATGGACGACAGATGTAGATGTACGGATACCACGACTTGCGAAGACGCAAAAAACTGACCAAATTATCAAAGAACCACCAACGAGGAATCTGATGAAGTGCAGTCTTACTGGTAACTGTCCTTGCTTATACCAGCGTTAGATTCCGTAATTTCAGATCTTAACAGTCGTTTTAGTAATGACTCGCTTCAATGTCTTCAGTTACTTTCTTTGCTCCCTTTGAACACAGAATCCACATTGGATATGACAGTGTTGACAGGTAAAATTAGTAACATATGTGAACCATATTCCAATCTAATGGCTTTGAAGAAGGATACCATGGTGGTTAGACTGACGAATTAAGTGGTTTCATTCAAGAAATGTAGTGAAATAAATATCTTGAAGCATTCTCAGTCAGCTCTTGAAGTTTACGAAAAGTGTGATGCGATCAGTTATCCACTTATGAAGTCACTTTTCCATGTTTTGGCGACCCAATATCAATAGCATCTGCCAAGCATAGTTTTTCAACGCTAAGGAGCCTGAAGACTTGGATATGATCAAGAACGACGGAGGAACTTTTGACGGGGCTCGCCTTGCTACATGTATACAGAGACGTAGACATCAACATAGAAGATGTCATCAACAGATTTGCAGGTGTGAGAAGTACGTGGATGGATTTTGTGCTTTAAGAAACTTTCGACAATGTTTTAACCACCCTTGAACTGAATACTGAAATGATATTCAAATATTCTGCTTTTTGTGTTGTATTCAAATAGTTTTGTTGAAAATATGTAATTTGAATTGGACAATGTTCTGATAGATCTATCAACTAACGCTCTCTACAAAAATACTCAATTTTCTTAGCTATGTTAGACCAATCAGTGATGACTATATGAGTTATGTAATGTTTAGTTTTCTTGTGGAATATGTACATAAGAGTAATAATACGCTCGTGTATATTTTTAATTATATGTACCGTAAACAAATCTTTGTTTACAAAATTTATGTTTTAACATTAACAGGGCATTTAGATTTTGTTTCACAGATTTCGAATTAATAGAAAACTATCCTACTAACTACACTTCTGAAAATTACCAGCGCCCCTCCCTGAAGCTAATCCTAGATCCGCCCCTGTCATCAGCAAACATTACAACATTAGCAAAAATACTCTTGGGTAAGTCATTCATTACAATCAAGAACAAGAGAGGACCCAGTACAGACCCCTGAGGTACACCAAAATTAATAGAACCAGGAGTAGAGTGTTTACCATCAACATACACACATTGATCTCGGTCAGTAAGATAAGACTTGATAAGCATTAATTCAAACCCGGATACACCATAATGGTTCAGTTTATTTAGCAGAATTTCTCTTTGCACTCAGTCAAAGGCATTAGTAAGATCAAATAATATTGCTTGAGTGTAACCTTCTGTTCAAAATTATTAATTATGAAATTAACTAGATCCTCGACTACATTGATGGTAGATCGGTCCCTTCGAAAGCCATACTGAGAATCAGAAAATACATTACAGGAGTCAAAATAATTATATAACTGAGTGAACATCCCAGATTCACTTATTTTAGAAAGTATTGGTACGATATAGGTCTGAGCAGGGTTGATCTCTTGGTCCCTTCTTATAAATAAGACTGTACAACTTTAGACATTTTCAAAAGCTTAGGGAATACCACCGCTGTTAAACAATTACTAACACACCGTGTTAAAAGAATAATTATTGAGTGAATTACAGATTTCAAAAAGTCACTGGAGAACCATAGATGTCTTTACTTTTAGATGTTTTCATTTTGCAGACAATAGACAACACTTCTGTACAAGACACAAGGTTCCAATGAAAACAAACAATTTACAATCAGTAGACAAATTTCTGCAGCTGTTATGTTACACTGGGTTAAACCCTTGCGCAAATCAATGACAGAATTCCTAAAATAGTCTGAAAACTACTCTGCGGATAACATGATATTGCTAATAACAGGATTTAAAGCTCTTTCAGCTGATATAATCGACCAAGCTGCTTTACAGTTATTTATTGAAGAGTTGATAATCTTCTCATTTGCATTAGGCTTGGCTTGCTAAACTTCCATCTTATACTTATTACGCAATGTTACATAAGCGCTTTTAGCCAAATCTGATTTTACCAGATAATATATAGAATGGACTGCTTTTTCTTAATGTTCACATCTATCCATGAGAAAAGTTAATAAGAAGAAGTTTAATGCAACTTATTTCACGAATAAATTCAATGTCAGAAATTAACATTTACATTCTTATTGCTTCGTTATGACATTTTATCTTATTTACTTAAAGCTGCAATCTTAAGCACACTATATGTCAGTTATTTTTCTACAGTTTGTTACACTTAATTTTTATTTTCTGTGAAGGTCATGGTAAGGATCAGCAACAAAGAAATGATGGCACATCGCAGAGCAAGAATGAAAGGTGACCCAGTAAAAAGAGCAGAATTATTAGAGAAGAGTGGGTAAATTGTATGATCTTCAAGAAACTATACAACAAAACGGACTAGAAACATTTGCAACAGATGTAAGAGGCAATTAAAAAGTGGAAAGACAATAAGGTTTGACAAAGAATATTTACAAGAAAAAATGCATAGAAAATAAAAAATACTATACAGCAGTGGTAAGACGAGAAATACTTGAAAGCAGGATTATTAGAAAGATAATGGAAGCAATACAAGCTACAAACGGTTGAGAGAAGTAAGTGGAGTCTACCAAAATATAGAGAATAAGTCAGAACTGTTCAGCAATGATTAATCTTCTTTAGACACCTCTATCAAATAAATGAGTACCAGCTAACATAACAAATATTCCTGTATTTCTGGACAAAAAAACTACAAAAGTAAAGATTACAAAAAATAAGAAAATAACTACCGGTACAAAGAAACAAAATCAAAGAATCTTAAATAACAGAAAGCAACATTATAGAATAAAATACTACTTTTAGAAGGTTTTCAAGGCAGTAGAAATAAGAAATCAGGAACAATAGAATATTGACAGACGAAAGGAAACGACAACATGGGGAAAAATGGACTACTGAAAAAATAAGCAATAAAGAAAGAAGAGATACTTAAGTTGCTAAGTGATCCTAGAACACATAAAAAAAACTAAATTTTTATGTAGGCCCTATAACTTACAATCAGTTAAGAGATTATACGACTGAATATTCTTCCTCACAAAATTTCAATACTGCACTGCTTGCAATCTAATATTCTCAGCTTTTAATAGTTATGCCCTTTACATTAGGAGACCTGTACAAATTGTGATGTCACCTAGAGAACTTATTGAACTTAAATAATTTATATTCCATAGATCCCCAATCAAGATAATGTTCAAGGATAGGGAACGTCTTAAAATTATAAACATATGTATAGCTAAAATATATGGGCTACAACAGAAATGTACAATGCAGATGTAGTCAACGTAATCAGGTAACAACTCATTTACTACTCGACAATTACAATGCGGGGAAGAAGCTTAGCGCTAGTAGTAGGTAAGGAGACTTTTCACAGGGAGGGGACATGTACAGAACATGACACAAATTCATGGTACACTGTTAGGGTTGCCAACCACTGCTGAATTGTACTAAATGTATCAGAATTTGAACCTCGTAGAGATGTAATGGTGAAAGTTGAGAAACAAAGATAATGCAGTGACTTAGAAAAGCAGGGCAAAGGAGGCTTAAATACTGGTAAGCTAATTATCGTAGATATTTCCTTATCACTTTGACTTTACTTCCCAAAACCACAGCCTTTTAACATCTTGCAACGTATATTAGTTACATTTGGTATCGGGTATACAAAAATAATGCATGCTTTTTCCACAACTTTCTCAGTAACTCAAGCTGAAGGTCTATCAGACAAAACATTTCATTTGTAAATTTTCAGTTGACATCCATACACCAGCTGTCTGTGCTGACGCTTTTCTAGATGTTGTGGTCAAGTAAGTTAGTAGCGCTGACCATGTTCAATTTCAGTGCAATGTGCCCTTCATCACTTGCCCTTGACCCCAAGCTCTAGTTCTCTTCATGAGGTACATTGCATTTTGTGAATTTTAATCTAGGGCTGGAGAAAAGTATACATGGCTAAAGCCCATGGCAGAAAGGGGCATTCTAGAATGCATATGAGCCCTTGCTGTGAATTCAACCAGCAACATGTGTGACGTCACTTCCAAAATTCACTTTATTTTATTTTTTTTTATTTTTGAATACACTTATGGGCTTGAATCGTGATAAGGGCCGCAGACTGCCAAATTGAACACTGTCTTATCAATTTCAAAACAGTTAGATATTTAAAGTGACAGTTACTTTTGTGTTTGTACATGGATTACAACTACTTTATAAGAAATAATAAAATTAAAAAACGCTTAAAATATAAATATTTTCATAGAGAAAGAAGATAAATCTATCTTTCCAGTAATTCATATAACCTTCAGCCACAAGCAACATTTGATAACAAATACACACACACTGCGATTTTAAACAAGACTAAAAATGTTTAAAAACTTGAAACTGTTCTTCAAATAACACACTAAACATTTATGCAATAAAAAATATACCTTTTGAAGTCTCTCATAAGCCGTCTTCTGGCAGGAGTAGACATATCTCATATGATAAAAGGTTTCTACAATTTATGTATAAGGAACTTCTAGCGTTTACTCTCACAAAAGAGTCTGTTATACACGTTACAAAACACACGCTTAAAATAAATACTTCCTGCAGTTATACAAATGACATCCCGTTTTATGTCATTACAATAAATATGTATACTTTAATTCATTTTACATCACTCCATTCTAGGTTGATTTTTCTTCTTATTGTCCTTACTGAACCAGAACCAGAAATAGACAAATAGTACGCACTACAGTTATAAATTATCAACCTTCAGAGTCAACCAAAGATAACATAACGCAAAACTGCATTTTTGAAAAATACCTGTGACCACGGTCTTACTCAAAAGCGAAAAAAATAAATAAATAAAATCTGACATAATGAAAATTGTAGAACAATTACACAAACTAACAACAACCTCACATATACCAAACAGCATCAGCATATTATCATAACGTGGCCAATCAAGGGTGTAAAAAGAAATGAAGGGTGTCACGTCAAGGGCAACCGGAGTAGTAGGATGTTGCGACCAGGATATGTGCTAGCAGGTTGTGGTGGCTGGAAATGATGGTAATCATTAAGAATCTCTACTGACGTGTGCTGCGGATGTCCGTTATGCCGCCTCCAATGTCTGGGCTACTGCGGCCGGATCCCGGGCACGTGACAACCCTCCTCACTTACAGGAACCACCTAAACACCAGTCTTCGCTACGCGGCAGGTAAACTCCTGTTCCCGTAAGCTGTGATGACTGACTACCAGCCTCAATATAGCAGTTTCTGACTACCCTTATCTAAGCAGGGCCCGCTAACAAATTAGTTGTATTTGCAACATTAACTAGAGCTGCTAGAGACAGTGTGAGAATGTTTGCAGCATCGGGTTTGAACCCCGGGTGACTTGTGCAAAATAATGACAGACACACATGCAGTGATATTTCTCTAAACATTTTACATTACCTGCATTACAGAACTCTATAGATATATTATTCCATGAATATTTAATGTAAATGACAGTAGGACACTGTGGAAAGCCCACCAAGAAAAGGTTTTAAGGGCAGGCTGAATAGGCTGCCTTGCCATATAATGACATTGGGATTTCAATCGAAATGTCTCTGCCAATTATGAAGATAAAGTTTTGAAACAAAAACCATATTGTGGGTTTTGAATAGTTTTATATCGCTACGTAAATTAATTGGTAATTTGAAAGTTAGAAATTTCCTTTTTCATGAGTTTAAATCTATAAACCCACACAATTTTCAGGATATCCATTTTGTGGTGTTAAATAAACGTGGCGATCTGCATTGTGGTCAGACGATAAAAAAAAAGTCCGCGATGGCACTAGGTTATCACTAATAGGAAATACGTGAGATCTGTTCTTGTTTTCATGCCATTGCTGGATGCACGGGGTGGAGCGAGCGCGGTATGAAAGCTGGGAAAGAGGAAAGAGGAAAAGGCGGTAGCGCGCGCGGTTGCCAATTTCAGCAGCCGGTCTGCACTACAAAGAGAAACTTCTGAGCCACACTCGTATTGCTATTCACTCCCATCCAGGAGTTTCTGTCGCGACGTTCAGGAACGCCGCCAATCTCAGTAAGGAGCAACGCAGCTCATTCAAGTGCATAACTTAACTGAAGTTATAAAATCAATCCCAGATGGTTCAACACTTTTTTTCTGAATTTGTAAAGGCAACTACAGTTAGCCAACAGTTGGTAGACCACCAGCAGATCAGTGGGCCATGGGCGGCCTGTTGCTGGGTTACAAGCAGCTTGCCAGCAGTTAGCCAACAGTTGGTCGATGAGCAGCACATCAGCGGGCCATGCGGCCTGATGCTGGGTCACAAGCAGTATGCCAGCAGGTAGCCAACAGTTGGTAGACAAGTGACCCACAAGTGGCATGTTGGCGGCTTACATTCTTTATGCTGTCACTTAACCGCTAATGGCCAACTTATGGTTGTACAAAAGCAGAAAGCCTGCGGGCCGCTTCTACAGCTTGTGGCCCGCTGAAGGTGCTGGGAGCATAACCACAGTAACCCACTCGTGGCACACGAGTGGATGCCGCTTATGGCAAGCTTGTGGCACTGTTGGCTGTACGCAATCGTGCCGCCTATGGGCCATTTGTGTTTTGCTATGAGGGATGTTACAAATGATACATATAATTTTTTTTGCATAATAAAGACACTTTTACAATGATTTGATGTCCCCAGAATATAATTTCATAGCTGAGAATTGAGTTGACATTAGCAAAGTACACTGCTCTTACGGTGTTTGGTGAGCAGGTTTTCTAGAGTGTGTGAAAGGCATAACATGGGGAGCTGAATTTGCTACATAGAGTTGTCGTTTGTATTTTCCATGTTAGATTGTTGTCAGTTGTTAACCTAAGTATGTTTTATCTCAAATAAATTATTAATATCTCCTGTACTTCTTGTCTTTATTTCACACACTCTTTACAATCTCTTCTTGTCGTCCCACCATCTTTTTACCACATATCTATGGCCATGTACTGGCCACACTGCCAGATCTATTACATATAATACATCTTCCCTCTTTTTTCTAACATATTTTTCACATTTTCTTACAGTTAACATATCTCCAAACCAGTTTAAATATTGACAAACACTTTGTATAACCATAATTAACATATCTCCAAACCAGCTTAAATATTGACAAACACATTGCATAATCATAGTAATCACATATGTTAGACATAGTCCGCAAGTTTGTGAGGTTTGATTACAACCCTTCCTGATCATGTCCTGACTGGCTCACTTGTTCTGTTACTCTCTGCTCTTTAATATACCCTTTCTGACTTTCTGCCTCTTTATCGTACCCTTGCTGTCCCTTCTCAAAGTTATCATTGGGTCCCCCTGCATTTCTGGTCTTAGTTCTATCTCCTCTGTCTCGTCTAGTAACCTCCCCCCAGCCTCTGTCTCTTTCAAGTCTCTTCTATTTATACTTAGTTCCTGTCCTCCCTTATCCCGTACTATGTAGGACTAAAGATACGTACTCTCCCTCACTATCTGCCCTGGCTCTCACTGATTTAATATAGCATCTCTCATTAGCACCGTTTGTACTGGTGGAAAAACTGACAACTTCTAGCTGGTCCTATCGTAATACTGGCTACTTGTTTCTATCATTTATTTTCTTGTACATAACTACCTGATTTGGGTCAGGGCATCCGGTTGTAGAAGTTCCTTGAATAGGTAATTTAGTTTTACATACTTTACTCATAAGTAATTGTGCTGGTGAATAACCTATATATTTAAGCGGAGTATTCCTGTGCTCTAACAACATGCTCCACAAATCTTTCTGTTCGCCCCTTGATTTTTGTAACACTTGCTTGTATATCCTTTCTCACCCAAGCCATTACTTTGTGGATAATTAGGGCTTCTCAGTCTCACTTCAAAGTTCCAGTGGTTTGCAAACCACCTAAATATCTGACTGCCAAAAGGCACATTGTCTGACCTTAGTATATCCGGACTGCTATGTGGCGGCCCAAACTTGTATGTTCGTGCGCCACATGCTACCAAACTTTGTACGGTGGCCCGCGCGCCACCAGTTGCCAACCTTGGTTGTGTGCGTGTATCATAATGGTGGTAGACCTAGACTCAAGTTCAACTGTTTTGGGGTGACGTAACCGCCGGTTGCGAGTCCAGCAAGTGCTGCCCTCTCGGCGTTGTGGCTTGCTGGGCGAACTACTTAGAGGAGAGTCGTTCTGCGGTTTGAGACGAGTACGGTCGAGCCAGGAGTAGCTGGCAAAGTTTGTTCGTGCCCGGTAAAATGTCACGGAGTTGCCAAGTTCGGAATGATTAACACGGTATTTCGGCGTAAATGCTTTTTCAATGCTGAGGTAATGAGAGTATGCCTCAGTTGCTGTTGTTGCGAAGCAGTTTACCGGCGAGTTGGTGCTCATTTAACTTTCACTTTTACTGTCAACTGCGAGATGGTGCTCGTTGTTTGTCATGTGCCGAGGAAGCGGAGTTTACTGTCAACTAGATTTACGGTATCCAGTGCTTGGTAAAGTGAATTCCGGAAGTGTGTGAAGCGGTTAATTTTTTTTTTGTAAAAAAAAAAAAAAAAGGAAAAGGCTGGTACCGGGCCGGCAATTCGACTCGTCAAGTGCGGCAACGCAAGGTGAAGTACCATACTTGCTGTCAACCGATTTGTGCAAACAGGTTGCTCACTATTTATTCACGTCTATTGCTGTGACACGAGGTATGTACGTTTTTTCACAATATTGTTTCCGGTGCATGGATTAGATACCAGTTGAATTTGAGTGCTGGGAATACCGACACTAGCTGTAACGAATCCCTGGTTAACAAATTGAATTTACCACTATGGTACAGTCATTCAGGTAATATCCGGATTAGGCATTAGTCAAGGCAAAATGTGGGTAAAGTGTAAATACCCTTCAGTATCAATGGGCTGGTAGCGACTGTTTTATCATGGCATTATTCCGCTACTGATATAAATTATATAAACTGGTTAAATCAATAGGAGCGTTAAGAGAACTGTTCAGCAAAACGCTTTTTACTTTTATAGATGTAATGTATATGGAATTTTGTTTACGCATGATGATTTCTAGGCGCATGTACAGTAATATTTTATAAGTGCTAATATATGTGCCATGATATATTGTTCATGCATGATGATTTCGAGCGTAACATAATTAGAACTGTTCAGCAAAACGCTATTGACTTGTATAGATGTAATGTATATAGAATGTTGTTTACGCATGTACAGTAATATTTTATAAGCGCTAATATATGTGTCATGAATGGCATGATGTAATTTGGAATGTTGTTGATGCATGACGCACGTACAGTAATAATTTATAAACGCTAATATATATGTGCCATGATGTATTGTTCATGCAGATGATTTCGAACATAATATATATTGAGAAATGTTCAGCAGAGTGTTGTGCAATTATTTATTGTATAGTGAAGTGCCCCTATTGACTTTGACTTTGAAGCTATTATATTTTGTTTTGGCACAAATTAATGCTTTACACCTTATTGCAAATTGTTTATGAATTGTGGCTTGCTTGTGCTGGTTTGCGGCAAAAGTAAGCTACAGATATGTGTTGCAAATATGCCTTTGAGAGCCCTGATCACACTACATGCTGATTTGTCTCCCATACCTATAATTATCTCTAGCCAATTGGAGTAAGCATCAATGACCACTAAATATGATGCTCCTCCATATGTAACAATATCTGCAGCCACTCTTTCCCAAGGCTTACTGACAATGGGCCATGGGTGTAGAGGCTCTTTACCATTCTGCCTGCTGTATTGTGCACACACTGAACACATCTTAACAAATCCCTCTATGTCCTCACTCATCCCATGCCAATAATACAACTGCCTAGCTCTCGCCTTGGTCTTTTCAATACACATGTGGCCTTCATGAGCTTGTTTACATACGCTGACGTGTGCGCAACCGCCCATACAATTCCAGCGACCGTTCACGGCCTTCTTATAGCGATACCAGCCAGGATGGCCAGCATCGTCGGTGGCTAGCTGAGCGTAAGGAACGCACCCTAGGGCTACCCCAAGCCAGCCAAGTCAACTGAGCAGGTTACATTAATGCGACATCCGCCCACGTGGTAGCTAACTGACCAAAACAGCTAATTATGCACGTAACAAGGAAACCGCCACCACCGCAACGTGAAGCAGCAAGTAATTTGCAAGGGACATTGGTAGTTTCGTCAGGCATGACACCGTCGCGGATTCCGAGGTGTGTACTCGCCGAAGCACGTGCAACCCTAACTTCCAGTGCGGGCAGAAGGCAAAGAAAACCCATATATCATAAAACACAGCATAATTTTAGAGAGTTAATGCAGCATTCAAATGTGTGTTTACTATGTTCCCAAAAATGTATGAGTAATAACGTTCAACGGCTCTAAATCACGGAGCGCGACCCAGGGTGACAACCTGGCAGAACTAAAGACCGCCAAATGTGTCAACACACATTTTTGTTCAAAGTAGCAGTATAGTTATTTT
>PNEQ01066702.1:0-25649 GCA_003012365.1 Medauroidea extradentata | reverse complement strand
AGACCCATTAAGATAACAAAAGCCTGAGTTGGCTCTGTGACAAATATGCTGTAACAAGAATGTACCAAGTACAGTCTGGCAGATATTAGTTTACATTTACCCCTGAAATGTTACAACTTACTTTTTAGTTCTTATAACAAATTTAGCAGTCAAAATCCCACTGTTTTTCTTTCACAGTCTTACAGGACACACTTTAAGGGTGATTTTAAAAAAAAGACATGTGTGATAACTTCACTGCCTTTGTGTGATAATGCTAATTTTAATGATCAATGTTTGTGTCCTTAAAAATTTGTCAACAAGTCACTAATAATTTTTTTTCTTTTCAATTTGTGAATAAATCTTAATGTAGTATTTTTTACTGAAATCTACATAATCCAATAGCTATGTGGTAAAATTTTGAAGGAGGTATGTACTTAGGTCACAGATCTGCAAATTTTTTACTTGACAGTCTGTTGTTACTAGATACATCATTGACATTACACTCTGACTCATGGGGATTTGCACCAACTTTAACAATTTTTTTCTCAGAAACTACTTGGCCCAGGGAGGAAAAATTTGGTACAGTTTCATAACATGATGGTATTAGCAAGTACAAAAAGTTTCATTAAAATCTGAGACGGTGGGTGTCATTTTGAATCTTTACTGGTCTATTTGACGTGGAATGACCCAAGTACAAAACCTAAAAACTACATATAACACATATAAGTTGCCAACTAGCTGTGTGCTGTAGTGCGCATGCGCAAATTCCAAGAACTGAAGAAAAGAGTGTACAGCTTTATGCTTTGGATATTTTAATTTCTTACTTTCTCTGTGCATGCATCTATGTATGCGTGTTTGCAAGGGTTACCTGTAGATACTTTAGTTTTCCCATTGTTAACGTGCTTGTAAAAAGAAGGTTTGAGGAATTCTCCAACATTTTTAAAGGATTTGGTAATAAGATTTGTGTTGTCACCTGTCAGACCTAATGGGTGGTCCTGTGCATACCCGGACCACCCCATAGCTTCGCCTATGGACTCATACATGCAATTTTCTTTTGTAGTGGAAAGGTATACTCAGGAGATTGTGTGTAATAATATTGGAGTGACTCTAATTTTTCATTTCGATTACATAAGTTACTTATTGTCAACATTTAAAATTACGAAGCATTTTGTGCTCAGATGAGACTTTGATGCAGGTTCACTTCTCACTTTACAGGAGACAAGAAGCTGTCAATAAGCCCAAATCAGAGTTTGTTCCGAAGACTCTGTCAGACCTGAACGTAGAGGGACTGTCGGATGGTTTGAATGGTGCGTCGACCCATCATCCACCCTCCAGTACTGGTCAGTACGGCAGAGTCAGAAACAACGACCCTTTTGATCCTTGGCATGCCCCGGCTCCATCGTGGCATGCTCCAACACCATCTTGGCATGCCCCGCCCCCTACAGGTGATACAAACCCTAGTCTAGTGCTTGATACGGTCGGGGAAACGCTTACGTGGTGTGGTCACCTGGTTTGTTCAACAGCCAGCATGTTAGTCAGTGTTCCTCCACATTCTAACCTTCTTTACCTTGCCTTTGTTTCTGTCTCTGTGCTTGTTTTCTGTCACTCACATTTGCTACTCTACAGAAATGTTGTGGCTTAGTGTTACTAACAGTTACTTTCAACCATTTTGTTACCATTATCATTTATACAAGTTTTAGTTTCACATTGTTTTTATATGTTGTGTATATTTTAGTTCAGTACTGAAATATTTTGGTATGTTGAAGTCTTCAACATTCTACTGTTTGCAATTACAGTTGCAGACATCATCTACTATTGTTGTTAAAAGAATCAGAATGTTTATACTGTATGTGTGTATAATGATGGATATAGTAACATAAGTGTAAATTTAAAAATTATTTTCAACATTAATTGTACAAGTAATAGTGTGGCAGCTTGTCTCATTGAGCATCCTTGCTTGCAATGACTTGGCAACTGTGAAATAGGTATGAAGGTTATTAGCAGATTGTCTTGTTACATATGCAATGAAATTTTACTGTTTGACTGGCAAGTGTGAGCTGATGAAACAGCAGGTGTGAGTCACGTGTAAAGCATTTATATGCATATTGAACCCTTGTTTGAGAAGTACTGAAGGGTGAAGAAATCTTTGAAAAGTATTGATATGAGCACCATACATATTACTTTCTGCATAGCGTGTTGTCTTATTTGTTAGAGCATAGAGGTCAGTGTTTTAAACATATATTATTAAATGCTGATGATTTCCAACTAATCATTTGCACGCACACACACAGTTCATGTTTTGTTGCATCTTTATCAGCATCGCTTTGTGGAGTATTTGAGTTTAAATGGGGTATTAGATATTATAACTGATATAAACTTTTTGAATGTTTGTTAATATGATTACTTATGTCGATTAAGCCCTGTAACAAAATTTGGGATTTGAACCGCATTAGTTGTAATACAATGATTGTTTAAAAATGCATGGTCTCGAATTTATTTTTGCTTCCTAAATAAGTTCATGCAGTGATACAGAATATTCTCTGCTGCATCCACTTCCTTTCATTTGCTGTTTGTTTGAGCTTTCTCAAAAAAGGGTTATTTGTTTGGTAGTTTAATCATTTCTTGTTCTATACTTATATCTGATTAATTGATTACAGTATTATTTACCGAGCGAGGTGAGATAAAGATAACAAGTTTGATTCGCATTTGGGAGGACCCTGGACAATCCTTCACTTTATTCTTCCTGATATCAGTTTTTTCATGGTTTCTCAAAATCACTTCAAGTGAATGCTAGGATAGTTATTTAACATTGACTTTGGCCAACTCCCAGTTCCTGCCCTTGTGTAAAGTGGACACTATAATTTATGTGAAAATAAAAATGACTGTCTTGAGCCTTACAATAAATTGAGTTGCTGTTCAATATAAGCAACATTTTAATGTGTGCTACCTATTGTATCAATTTTGTGTATTGATATTAACATTTATATATTTAAACGTAGTTTGTAATGTTATGTATGTCAGAAAAAATGTTTTGTGCAGTTCTGTATTTTCTTATACTGTTGAGTCTTCGAAATTTTGTTGTTTATATAGTATACATAATGTAGACTATGTAGGGACTTGTTTTGAAATTAAATTGTATGTCCATACATTTTTTTACTAATAATACTTGTAAATGTCTCTCTTACCTCAAAAAACCAAATATCTTGCATTAATTTTTACCATACTATATAATAATACCGCTACACATCTTTGTGTACGTATATTTTTATTTGAAAATACTTGTAACGCTTGTCTGCTTCCTGTAAATATAAGAATGTGACATAAGCTTATAATCATTATTTCTGTATGCTAACAAAGTATTAACTACATAATAGGACAATGGCGGGAAAGGCCGCTAGGCTGCTAATTACAATTAAAACAGAAAGAGTACTTGTGCAAAACTCTTTCTGTTTTAATTGTATAAAGAATTAACTACTTGAGTGGTCTGTTGGTGTTGGTCCATTGAATAGTTTTTCTAACTTCTTTTGAACAATGTTAATGGAAATGAAGTTTTGAGAATAATCACTAGTGAAAAAATGTAAGAGAGAATGTGATTGTTGTAATATAATGTTCCTAGTTGATGTCTATACTTTACCTGAGATGTGATATGAAACACGGTGGTGTAAGTTACAAAGTCTGGTCAGTGCTGTGAAAGTTGCTGAACTTGTCTGTGTCAGTCCTCTGATTTTCCTGGCATTGAGAATAATTTGACGGTGTTAAAGTAGAAGGGAACCAATCTGCAGCCCATTTACACTGTACATGAACCATGTATGTATAAACAGTTTTTCAGTTCTTTCAATTTTCCACTTTGTAATGACTTTTGCTTTACAAGTTTTAATTTTGTTTCTATAATTTTAACTAAGAATCTTTATAATGTGTATATTTTTTTTCATTAGTCAAGAATTCAGTATTTTATCAAGTGCATAATGTTTGATGTATGAAATTATTAACCTTGTGATCGTAGGGTTGCCACAGCAGTGTAATCCAAAAAGAGGACACATACTTGTTCAAAACATTAAAAAAGAGGACACTTAAACAAATACACTTAGTACACCATAACATTTTTTTATGTAAATGTATAAATTATTTACTTTATTATCTGGTAGTTTAGTAGAGTAAATGCTAAAAAAGCAAACATAATTTCTAGAAATAAACTCCGAGTATGTTAGCACTACAAAATAAAACATATTGAAATAGTCTTCAACATAGGCTAACAATTGCTTTTTCTGAAAACCATTGACAACTGTAAACATATGTATAACAAACGAACAACGTAATAATTTCCAAAGCAAAGAAGTTGCACATAAGTGCGAGGCATGTCGGTTCCGTTTCTAAACATTTCGTGACACAGAGACCATATAAAAAGTACGTTTTGGCTCTCTGTTCTTAAAAAAAGAGAACATTTGGCCCATTTTTGTGTAACCCGGCCAGACAGTTTACGAGGCGTTGAAAAGAGGACATGTCCGGGTAAAGGAGGATGTCTGGTAACCCTATGTGATCGGTCATTTATTTATGAAAGCAGATGTGGGTGAAAGGTTTCTCATGATGGAGGGAATCATGTCTCTGTTTTTTTTTTTTTTCATGGTGGATTGGACAAACCAGTATTTATGTCTTGCCATCCTATGTTTATGTGTATTGTGAGTGAATATAGCACTTGTTAATGTAGGCCTAACTACAACTTAACGTTTGTAGAAAAAGGTGTCAAAAACTGTGACCAAAAGGGAAATTTTATAATAGATGTTTCTGAAAATTTCTAACAAATTTTGACCCACACTGTTATTAAATGCAAGAATGTACCATTTTTCGTTATACAGTGTGCGTGTATCATTTAGCAAGCAACTCAGTTGTATAAAATGGTAAAGAGGAAGTGTTCCAACCTGGGAATTTGGTACAGAGATGTCGTTCATTCCTTTGGAATGGTTGAAGTTGGAGAAGTCCAGGGGCTCCAGCAGGGAAATTCTTGGAGTTTATGGTGCGGGATTATGCTATTCATGCATACCTAAACTTTTGAATATACTTAATACTGTTAGGAATATGATTTTTTTATCAATTTCTGTTAGTTTATTGCAATGTCTTTGGGACTAATGTGGAGGCAGTTTTATCCCATAACCTCTCCTATCCTGGCTACGCCCTAGGAGCAACTATTGCGTGTAGATAATTTTCGCCTGAATATTGTGTTACTCTTTATTGAAATAAGTTATTTCCACAGGCAGACACTTATGAATGAAATTGTACTCTGGAAAGGAATGTATGTTTATTTGACACAAAATAAAGCATTACTATCACCAGCAATTTAAATTCTATCTGTTAAATGTCAGCTTTCAGGAGCTGTGTACCACAATATCATGTATAACATTCTTCGTTGAACATTTAAATAGGCAGACATTACACACTGGAAGAGCAGCTACAAGCTTTGTATAAGTTAGAATACATTTCCGACTCTTTCCCTTGCACTCCAACGTTCCAGGATTGAAGTACACCAAATTTTAAAGGTACATACCTGTTTAGTTTTACAGTAAATAGTCTTCGCAAGACCCAATCTCTCCTCTTCAGTTGGTCATAACATTCATTACTATGTTTCTTGTTGATTTCAATATTTTGCATTCCTAGGGTTGAGGCAAAATTACCTACTTCTTACTTAATGTAGATGTCAAACTTAAGGCAGGAACAAATGCCTGTACTCGCCCACCCCCTCTTCAAGGTATAGCAGGGAGACAGTGTCCCCTTGTCCTCCCCTTCTCCGTCATCATTGTGTACTCTATGTAGCATGTGCCAGTTTTAAAAAAAAACTAATAAAATAGAATCTACAAAATTAATGCTCCTGGTCTGAAATATACTTATTAGTTACAGTGAAACATATGTGGCATTTCTCCACAGTAGGTGCTTGCGAAAACCTTACTTGATCTATTTGATAGTGTATATATTACTCTACAACCATTGAAGAACCTTGTGCAAGTACAGTACCTGCCATCAAGATCTCTAAATATTCAACTGCTATAGAGCAGGGTGGATAACCACCAACAGACTGAAAACAGAATAAACAGGAAAGTGTATGTAAAAAGTAACGAACACAGGCTATTGCTTGTGATCACAAAATAAAATATGTTGTAAAGCACTTGAGTGCATATTGAACAAAGATGATGCTGCCTGAATGTAAATTTTTGTTGGGCGAAAAGTCTGGAAGAGTTTTTCAAGTGACAGTGCCCAGCCAGAAGAACGTAATTCAGTTATAGAATAAGTTTTATGATTAATATTTATTTATCCCTTCTGAACATATACATGTACATTTTTAACGATTTTAATGTATTGGCTGTAGTAAACTGTTCATTAATCAATGCAAAAAGCAGAGATTGTGTGCGAGAGAACTTTCACTTTGCAGTTCCTTATTACTGTGGAGATTTTTGGATGTTAACTAACATTTTAGTACAGTATACATTACTAGTACGCAATTGTAATGCCATACACTGTATGTGAATTGTACCTCTACTAAAGGATATTCTGCACTATCTGAACTTGGTTTAATATTACATGTCTACCAGATTGGAGATTGAAACATAAAACTTCTGGTGATTACGCTACAATTTTAAAATAGGCTGCCGACATACTATCCTCAAGTTTTTGTACATTCAAAGAAAAAAAATTAAACAGCCAATGATAGTAGATTCATTCATGTGACCAATACTACCGAGTACATTACACCTATTATGTTTTTGTGAACGTCTAAATGTTAATATTGTGTGACCTTAATAAAGGTGGTAGGAAAGTATAAAGTATTTCAGTTGCATGTACGAGTCTGCTTTTGTTTACACACTGTGCCTTCAGTATGTATAATGTAAATATTTGTCACAGAAATAACTGTTACCTCTATCTGAAGTGCACATGCTGTCAGTGCTTATTAAAATTTGGTGTGTGGTCAAAACAGTTCCTCCCATTTATTTTTATGAATGTATGTTTCAACAATCACCTTGTGATTGAATATGTTAAATGTTCTGTATGTCTGTAATTCTTTCTAAGCTTTAGTGAATGGTGCATGACCTTGGGTATTCTCTAGTAGCTTTCACCTTTCCATCCTTGTTGTTTGAATGACTGAAAATTGGTGTAACATGACTGTTGTGTCTTGTCATTTCTTAGTGCATAAAGTTCACACGAATGCCTCTTAATGAGCATGCTGTATTTATTTTATATTGTATGCAGTACATATTGGACTCACTATCTAAAAAGAATATGTGATGTAAGCAAGGATTATCCTTGATTGTTTTTATGTAAATAGAATAAATTACACACACACACACTTTAGCTATGAAATCCATACATATTGTATTTGCCAAATGTATGGCAAAATGCTAAAACCACTTGTCATTCTCTATCAAAGGTAATATTGTAATCAATTTATCTTCTTTGTAATTTTTATCGTTATTTTGTTAGAGAATGTGTTTTATTTGTATAGTTGCAGAAACAAGTACAGAGAAGAACCATAAAGTATCTTAATTAGAATTTGTACACACAATCTGACTCAGCCGTACTGTCTAAAGCACAATCTGACTCTGCCTTACTGTCTAAAGTTCTGTTATAATTTTTAAGAAAAGTACATATTTGCATATTATTCATTAGATTTTTTTAGAACATTGCAGCAAATTACATTTTTTAGTGAGATAACTGTATTCTCTCTTCATTGGTTTCTGTAAAATGTATTTTTATTTATTTATTTATTTATTATTATTTTTTAGGATTTATCGTTGTGATATTCTAACTGGTTTGTGTGTCAACTGTTTTATACTGTCTGTTGGTTATGTTGGATGCATTTTTCTCCTTCTCTTATATCTATTGCAAGACTAATGGTGTTTATGTGTGTGTTTTGTTATTTTTTCTCTAAATGTGTGGTGTAGGGACCTCTCGATCTTCTTCCCCTGTACATCCCAAACCAAACCAGCTGGAGCTGTTTCCATCTGGTAATCAACCACGTTCATCTAATGGTAATCTATGTCTCTATGCCTATGTTCCTCTGCATGCTGTTCTTATTGGTGCATCTGTAGAGTTATTTGTTCTTCTTGTTTATTCTGTGCATATGTACTCCTATATGGTAATGTTTAAAACTGCTGCTGTGTTAACATCCCGTGATGAAATTATTTACCCATCATTTTTGATTGGTTATTTTTAACATTTGAATGTTATTGCATGTAAGGAAATAGTTTTATGTGTGGGTATTACGTACATCTCTATAAACGGTATTAACAGAAAATTTGTGTAGATGTTAGGTTTCTGAAAATAGTAATGTAATAACAAAAATTAGGAAGTGTATAGACAAAACTGTGTTGCTCATGATACCGTAGTTATGTCTGTTTGCTACATTTGAAAAAGGTTTGAATCATGTTTCAAAAATGAACATCTTGTGTGGTTTCCAGCTGTATAAACTGTCTGACAAAAAAAATATTTTGGCTAGTTGAATATAATAGAGGTTAAAATAATATGACAAATTATTTAAAACTGTTTTTTTGCAAATTGTATTATGTTTGACAAATATTTATGTCAAATCTGTGGCAATTGTTTTAGGTTTCTAGTGTGTGTATATATACCCTCTCTTGGAATCTGTGATGGACATTACCTAACAAATATAGGAAAATACATAGTATTTTGTATTGTTAGTGAAATGGATGGGTATTGTACTTCACACCTGATGTGTGTACTGGTCAGCGGGTCTCTCCCCTTAATGACATACAACTCCCGAGATGGTTACTGCTATTCGTCAGTCTCCTTGTTGTTGCAGAAATACTTACGTAATGCCTCGTACATGCGGTACCATAAAGTAAGTAATTGGAATATCAGATAATTTATTGCAACAAGTAAACATAAATATGCTTAGAAAACCCTGTGTGTATTTTGCCAAAAAATATTTGTTGTACATACTGTGTTAATTATCTTAAATATCGTAACACACAATAGCTCTGAGTTAAGTTAATTTCAAAAATCTTTATGAAATGAGTGAAAACTTAATGTTCATTAAAATTGTGCTCCAGAAGTATATAAAAATAGTAAAGTGAAATAAATGTTCCAAGAAAGTGATAAAAATGTGAATAATATCAAACATTGCGAGCTGTAACAGTGGAAGTTTGTTTCTGTATTTAGGGGTAACAAATTTGAAAGTATTATTACTTTTAATTGTAATTTTGTTCCAGTTTTCAGAGTTTCATATTAGGTAATAAAATTAATTAAGTCTTTACTCAAAATATACGTGCTCCATCTAGTTCACACAAACTTAGGACCATGATGGTCGAGGGGTCAGGCCTCTCGCCTCCCACTAAGGCAATCCGGGTTCGATTTCCGGCGGGGTCAGTCCCCGGATTTTCACACATGGAAATTGTGCCGGAGAAAGCCGTTTGTCGGCTGGTTTACTCGGGGATCTCTCGTTTCCCCCGCCATTTCATTCCGACACTGCTCTATACTCACCTCATGTCTTCCCTCATTAGCACTGTAGACCTCAATGTTAAGTGCTGACCAAAATCTCTCTCGTTCACTCACAAATATCGCAGGAATGTGTACTGCTAAAAAAAAAATAATTACTTGTTAACAAAAAATATAAAATAATTTCACACTATAAGAATAAAGTCAAGTGTTCATAGGCTGTAGAGATGTGATGTTACACATTTCAATGTAGCTAAAATTCCTTTAGAAGTGTAGCAACTATACTTATCTGTAGCAAAAATGGAGTTCATTTTTCTTGTTAACCTCACAAAAATGTGGAGGAAGAACAAAACCTGGAATTATCTGATCAATGTTATCAGCGAGAAATGTCTCACTAAAACAAGTAACCTGTATATTTTTATTGTGTGCCATAAATAAAACCTTTAAACACAATTCAAGTTCAATAATACTATTTTTGAGACTGCTAATATTTTTATGGAAACCACTTAATTAAGAATGGAGAAGCAGGAGAAACCATATTAGTTAACATTGCTTACCATAACAAACCTCAATGTTTACTGTTTAATGTTTATTAGATAAATCACATGTGATTCCATTCCTTGTGATTTTGGTGCACTTTCCGCAGTTCAAGTATTTAACTCCTTTTGGTGAATTGACACCTGGTAGCTGCGGTACCACCTTATCTGTTACAGGGTGTCCAGTGAAAGTGGATTTCAAATTTCCCTGACATTTCATTTACTAAAAATTAAACGTTTACCTAAAGTGTTAATCAATTTTGGATGTGTCAACTAACACCCCATGATAGCAGCAGTATTTTCACTGTTGCCAATCCGCAGGTGGTAGTAATATTGTCACTGCTGCCACCACACTTCTTCATTTAACATAGCCACTTTAGCATGTGTTCACCGTAGAGTAATGGGATTAGGCGTGGTAGTAATGTCTGGGAATGTATGTTCGAATCGGTCTTCTGTCAATAAAATGTTTACTCTTATTTATTTTATAAATTGTATTCTGTATATTGCATTGCATTTGACAATTATTAATTATAAACCTTATATTTTACTCGAAAGTAATTACCAGTACTGTATGTCCATTCCACAAAACAGTTGCATTAGGTAGAAGGCTTTTGCAAAGCCTTCTAAAACTGCAAATATTTTGTAAAAAATATAGGCCTTGTTCCAACAGGCATTTGCTGCTAAAATATTCACACGATTCGATTTTGTCTTCAAAATCATGTGAATACTTTAAATTATAAATTATGTAGTGTGTCTAGGCCTATTTATAAAGTGTGGAAAATACTAAATTACAGATTAGCAAATTGCATCCATAGTAATCTATTTCAAACATTTTAATAAACTGACAGTTGTCTCTATTGTAATAAACAATTGTATTCCATGCTCATAATAAATATAGAGGAAATGAGGGGAAAGCTCAGCAGAAATGTTCAAGACACATTAGTTGGATTCACAATGCACCGACAAGTCCAACACAACAAAAGCTGAACAGCAACCAATAAAAACCAGGTCATATTAATGTCAACCCAAAAGAAGATTTGTACTGCTCCAAAGTCAGACAAAGCTAAATTTAGGTCTAATTTCTAATGTTCTTAGTGTTAGGTCTTGCAGGGAAAGTACAAAACAAAATATATACTTGTGATTAACAAGACTTGGTATATTTTACTTCATAAGAAAGTTAGGCTCAACATAATATATTAATATATTCGAATTGTGCCATTCACAACAAAAAAAAAGATAATATAGGCCTA
This sequence comes from Medauroidea extradentata, assembly GCA_003012365.1. Classification (NCBI taxonomy): domain Eukaryota; kingdom Metazoa; phylum Arthropoda; class Insecta; order Phasmatodea; family Phasmatidae; genus Medauroidea; species Medauroidea extradentata. The sequence goes on along the minus strand of PNEQ01066702.1, from coordinate 14,446 downwards.
ATAAGTCTCCAGTCATATGAGCAGTTTTCAATAAAAACATTTTAATAACCTAGTTCACTAAATGTAGCTGGACTTCAGTTCATTTTCATACCATGTATGTATTTGTTTGTAAAAACAAGCAACATGGGTGTTTTGAGGAAAATAAACCTTTTTGAAACTTGCGTGCAATAAAATAACTACAAGTTCGCAAGCTTTCGCGGCTGTTGTTTATTTACCATATAGAACTTATACACATAATTACTCACACATCATTATGAAAACTGTCAAAAAGTAATGCTGTGACACATTAACTAGACCTATCCAGCATGGAACACAAAGACAAGCTGTCATTACTCGGATGCGTGCCATGTTGACCATAGATGGACGAGGACCTCTAGTGATAATTAATTATTATTTACTGAACCAACAGTATCAAATGTGAACTAGTGAATTATTAAGCAATGCTGCATTGCGTCTGGAATAAACATGACCAAAAAAATTCCAGACAATTTTTTGAAAATCCTTGACTTTTCCCTGATTTTTCCCTTATGCACAAAATTCCCTGACAATTCCCTGTTTTCCAGGTTTTCCAGGTCGCTTGACACCCTGTGTTAATACACACAAAAATAAACTCATACCTTTGCTTGTTTATCCTGATGCTCTGCAGCTTCTAATGACATGTCCGTATCTGTATTTAAAAATTAAATTTAGTTCTACTTATTAGCTACACCCCCTCTCCAGGAGGTTTCGTCCCCCACTTCATGCGTGCACACGGTCTTACCAACCACTTTGTTATAATTTTAAGACCGCTGACCCTGGTCATGCCCGCACGTGCCTGGAAATGTTCCTTTCTGAGCCACTCTTCAAACTATTAGTTACTCATAGCCCAGAGAAAAACTTTCTCATAACCAAACAATGTTTTCAAATTTTAAAATGAGGCAAAATATTGTAAAAAGTTACGTGACTATAATACACAAAAATTAATTCTGATTAAAGTGATTCCAGACACTGTGAGAAACAAGTAAAATGAAAACAGGACTGTTTACTTTAATATTCACACCAGTAAGTTAAATTTAAATTTACCGCAACTAGGAATCACAATTATGTATTACGTTGCATCTCATATCAGACCTATTGTTCAATACACTGCCCAAACCATCATTCACTTGGAAAGTGTATTAGAGATTCACAAAGAAAACTTACACAAAAACAAGGATTTTTTTTAATGATGTACTGAGCTTACAAGACTTAAAAATATGATTTCAATTTATTACAAAAAGTGTGTGGGGGTGGGGGGAAGGGGCACGTGCCTGTGCATGTCACAACACAGTAGCTAACACATTCTAACTTAAGATGTTACTATGCCTAGTATGTGCATCGACATGTTATCATCCTCATTGTGTTATTTACTGTATATCTTCGTGGACGAAGTGAAACACCCATACCTGCCAGGGAGCAAAAGCTGGCATGTGGACTGTACAATAGCTGCATAGTTATCACAGATGTAACTAGCTTTCACAGCAAATGTGTCATGTTTGGTGTCAAACTGACTATCTAATCTACAGTCCATATATAATATTTATTTCCTTGTCCTTCTGGGTGTTGTGGTAATACATCCAGCCAGCCATATGTCCACCTTCCTTCCGTCTCTAGCAGACTTCAGCCCTCGTACCTTCCTATGCAAGCTTTCTTTTTAGGGCACAGTTGTAATAGTTAAGAGAAAATTATTTTAGTGTTTTATTGTAAGAGGGCAAAAGTCGCATCTTGGTAAGAATGTAGTTATTTAAGTGATGTATGTGTATTTAAGTGGAACAAGCATACATAGTCTGCACGTAAGGCCACATGAACTAGGTAGAATACTTGCACTTGATTGGCCAGAACTGCGCACATCTTCGAAGCAGGGGTGAGATGATTTTCCTACCAAACAGAGTTCATTGGGGTGTAGGGTGAGACATTTGTATGGGAGACAAGCATGCATAAACTAATGGCAGTAGCTTGAAAGTTTATCCGCACCACTGTTTCATTGAATGACGAGTCTCATACTATCATCTGTTAAATTTAATTTGTTGCTTTAATTCATTACGCCTCGTTGGTGAACAAGCAGGCGCAATCTTTAGCACGAGTGTGACGTGTGCACCGCCACCAGACTAAGTATCAAGTTATGTCATCATTCATTACCTGTTTATCGCCATGTCAGTGTCACTGTATGAAATATATGTGTTAACTCCTTGTGTGGTTCATGTAGATAGTCGCATGAAAAGCAAACTATATTGCCTGTTATCTCTCAGGTTAACTAACCATACCATAGAACAATATCTAGCCGAAGCATATTTGTAAACTAAACTCTCAGACATTGCAGCACTAATGGTGTCACCTGTTTTTAATGACAAGAAATGGGTCAATGTAATCTTTCTTCAATTTTGATTCTCTGATTTAACTTGTATTAGGTTTCATATCCAATTTCACCTATCACATAATCTGCAGTTTTTACAATTTCACAAGTTTCAATTTAGCCATACTTAGCTAATATTTGTCTTAAACATTGTTTTTTTTTCTTTCTTTTCTTTTCAAGTTATGTAGTATACTGTTTTGTTTAGTTGAAACTTGTTCATAAGGTGCAAGAACATTAAAAATTGGGCGCATTAAATAAGATAGTTGTAATGGTATTACAGATAATTTTCTTGTAGTATTTATATAGTATATGCTAATGAGCTAATTTATGTTTAAATGGATTGTATGAATTTTAAATTAATTTCAGATAACTACTACCCTAAATAATCTTATAATATTTTTTTTATTTATAATAATTTTTGGTATTTACAGTCATGTAAATTCATTTTGTGAATGCAGTAATTATGGAACAGTTATAAGTAGACTACTCATATCTCTATGTTTAGAGGGTTGAAACCTCTTAGGCAACAAAGCCCTAGAGCCAGCCAATTTTAAACTATTGCATTGTAGCAATAGTGTAATTTTTAATTTTTCTTGTAGTTCTATCTCCCTTTGAATGGTGCAAGATGTCATGGCAGATAGGTCCTGTGAAACCTATATTTAATCTGCCATCAACCTAAATTAGTTAACTCAAGGGAGAGCGCACTAGGCAGAATAATAATGACAATTTTTGGTTTAGTTTTACCTATAGAATTTATAATTGGAGTGAGCTTCAAGCCATCGCCTACAAGACTGTAAGATCAACTTCAAATTACCTATTTAAATTTTATTGAACATTTGAGTCGCCACTTGGATTAACTGTTTGAACTGTTTCGGCAAAACCTTTTATATATTTGAGCCAGTAAATGTAATGAGTTAAAGTTTCATTCTGAACAGACTTTTCTCCAAGGCCAGAGGTCCTAGTTTAAGTTTTAATTGTATCTACTAATTGAGTAGTTGGGGCATATTATTAAATTACAAACAATTAGTTGATTGAATATAATAACCCTGAAATAATGTAACTAAAATTGTTTCTACATTGCAAGATGTTTGTTTCTACACAACAGTTTAATTAAATATGCTATTGAAACATGGGCCCGTGCAATGCTAAGGGTATTCTGTAGCTATACATTTGTAGGGAATGGCATCTGTGTTTTTGGTAATAAATGACTATTTTGCCAGATTTGTCAAATTAACCACTTCTCTACAAATTATTACAGTTCTAAAGGTTTTAAATGTATCTTATCACACATGTACTGCAACTCACCTCGTAATTACGAAGTTTAGTAATTTAGAGTTATTTATATTACAGTACAGCTTAAGTTACACGTACTTCCCACACTCATTATAAACTCGTTACTAGACAGTGTCGCACGTGGGCTTGTTTTGCCCACCGCTGCGCTAGGAGTGCTGGGTTGCAAGTGTGTATCTCTAGAGGGTCTTTAAGGCATAGAGCATGAGAGATTGGTGTGGTTCTTCTAGAGTGATTTGAAACAGAGATATCCTCGATCCAGCGAGTGATTACTGGATGAGCCAACAAGGAAAACTCTATAACTCGCTAGCGCAGGGCATCTTTGTATAAATAGAGGGTAAGGCAGATATCACTCGCCTTATTGGATATCAGGAGGTTGGTACACAAGGTGATCTCATGAAAGGAGAAAGGTAAAGTAATTCAGTTTCATTGGGTATTTATATTCATGAACACAAGTTACAGCATGATGAATATAACACTTTCTTTGGTACAAGGTCTACAATCAGGATTTGAGTCAATCACAATACATTCTTACACTGGAGTCTCAATATGAGATAGACAACAAGGGTACAAACTAAAGATATGACACATTGACAACATAAATTACCGCAGGGCATACTCTGATGAATACAATTTTACATGGCACTCTGGGCCGTTCAGATACTGGGCAAAACTAAGGCCTAATCGTGGCCGAGAATGTGGGACGATCATCTCTTTGATCCCAAAAGGTTAACAATATTCAATAGCCTCTTTACATTAGGGCGCTACGGCCATCGGTGATGCCTCACTAATAACAAACACTGGATTACTTGTAATTATACGGTGATCTCTCTGATCCCGGGGAAAGTTTACTACATTCCGTAACTTTCAATAGAATTTACAAGACTGGGAAGTGCATGATAACACTTTATAACTGGCAATGTGCATGGAGGCAAAGTACTAGGAATCGTGACTTGAAGAGCACACAAGTGAGATTGCCATGCTAAGAAGGTTAAGTCTCAACTCAAACATAAATGCGCAGGTTAGGCTTACTGCTGAGTCATCCTGGCTAGAATGAGGGTTTGAGGTGAAGGTGGGGTCGGGAGAGCAGGCTTCGGCTTCCTTACCAGGCAGCAACCCACTTTGAGGTAGGGATGGGGAGTGCCAGGATGACCCGGCCCGAAGGCCGAGCACCTCACAACTGACTAGCTGGGGCGCAGCGCCCTCCTTATTTACCCCTGAGGGGGCTGAAAGTACCATTTATCAAAATGGCCGCCGGGCTGCTCGAGGCTATCTGCATCTACAGGTGCGCCACACTCGAACAAAATAAATACTCTCTCGTGGCACAAAATTACTCTCGTACACAAATAAAGTTCCCTACTTTAATAATAAATGCTCGTATTGCCGTTTAAACACTGTAACTAACACACAAGAATACTTAAATAATCATAAATTACATTTTAAGCAATAACAAACGAGTACATTTTATATTTACGTGCGTATTTCCCGCAATCGCCGTTTTAGTGCACTTGACAGAGTCTTATGTTTGTAATCAAACACTGGTACAGGTTAACAAATGTTGCAAATGCAGTTATACATGAATAATACAAATTTGATAATCACTTGGACGTAAGTAAATACTTTTTTATGAATGAAGCTTCGTCTTCATAACCTTACATGCTAACATATTATCCTTACGTAAAAATAAACGGCAATACGGCGATCGGCAAAGGTGCGGGCGAATACTACTGCCCTTAGGCCTAAATAGTAAAAGTGTTAAAAATCGGGGGCGAGCGTTAACGTAATTTATAAATGGGCGTGACAGCGTCACGTCAACAGTCTTCAAATGTAGTTGTGTAAAATCAACATTTGCACACACTCAGGATAAAATATACTGTACTATACAGTACTTGAAATCTCAAATGTTTTTAAGCGGTACTGAAAAGTGGATCGCTAGACATTAATTTCATCTTAACATCAAATTCTGATGGTAAGAGTACTGTGTACACACATATCACATTTTGGACACATGTTTGTTGTTGAGGAAGCAAATACGTCTAGTTATTTAGCTGTAGCTAGTATAGCAGAATCAGAACCAAATTTTTACATTTCAGATAATTGACCTTTCTGTGTGGGACCAGGTACTGAAACATTTCCCATACTGTAACTAATCTTACTTGGATCGTCACTCACAGAAAACCCTTTTTAAGTTTATTTGTTTTTGCAGCCACAAGCAGTTTATGCTGGTTCCGAAAATGCTTCATGTAAGGATTGGTGTTTTTTTTTTTTTTTTTTTTTGCAATAATTGCACGTTGTGAATTTATCATTATTTAGGCAAACTAAAATGGTGGCATATCTTCCCAACATTATTTTCCTCAATTATGAACACTCAAAATAACATGCATATAGCATGAACAGAAACATTTAGTGTTATATTGTAATAGCCTAGATTTGGTATATGGATTGGTTTACATTGAATAGAATCACATTCATGCAGCACAGATTCATAGGTATTTTAAAAAAAATTTCATTTTTTAATTTATTTCTGAAATGTGCTTGAACTTAGTTGGCATAATTTACTTAGCAAGTTGCTTATATTTTATGCATAATGCCCTTCAAACAATGCCATGACAGGGTGGCAAGCGACCGGGAAAACCGGGAAAAGTCAGGGAACTTAAGATGCCAGGAGAAGTCAGGGAAAAGTCAGGGAATTCTCTAAAAAAATTGGAATTTCAAAATTTAGTAAACGAACATTTTTGCGAACACAACGTACAATTTTCTTGGTACATATACCATTTTTTAAGTTCTATAATATATTTTCGTGCCAATATTATAGTTGTGTGGAACAGAGGATTTGATGCGTGGTACCAGTTTTTCGTCTCAAGTAAGAGTATTTTGGCGCTTTGTACCAGAATTTTCAGTGGTTCCCACCAGTGTTGCCAGATCAATTGTTTCCCTGACAATGTGTCGGGATGTTTTCAAGTTTCCGCAGTGGTAAAAAATTACTCTCTTGTGCATGGTCTTAGAATGGCCGTGCACTCGTGGTGTTTCTTGCGTATTATTTGCAAAATGCCGTAAATTTTATTGCATTTTTAGGTAATAAAGTGGGTTTTAAACAGTTGTGGTGTTTCCCCCCATAAGTTCGTAGTGTTCGTAGTAGAAATTGAAGGTGTGGACTTGGCAACATAGGATTCACAGTTTGCTTTTGTTCGTACCACACGGCATGCTGATACGTTGGTTAATCGTTGTCGATTGATTATTGTTTACTTGGCGTGTTGCGAATATTTTTTCTTTGGCTCGTGCGAGTATTAATATCTTCTGAATATGTCTGAAGTCCGTGGATTTACATTTAAATTTTATTTTATCTACCGTACTGCGTAATGGAGGAACATGCCTGAACTTTTTCGCTCGTGCAATGACAAAGGTATGTTCAAATTTACAGCATAACGTGATCTCGTGTGTGTTTATGAAAATGTTAAGTGCATTAAAAATATCTGGAAATGTGTGTCCAATGAGTGTTATTTCCACAACGTAATTAATTTAGGAAGAATAGTAATGACAGGAAGAAACAGACTGTTTTGGTTAACCGATCCTACTACAATTAAATGACTCGTGAAGATCCTGGTGATAACTCGGCAAGGTGCCATTCGTGCAATGTTAATTTTTCTTTAAGCAACATGGGCTGGCATTCAGTTATGATCCACATTGAATGCTGAAAACACTAATTAGGTTGGGAGTTGAAACTGTGAAGGTACGCCTAGATGCTTTTTTAAAATCTGTACCATGTGCAACAAAAATGTTTCCAGAATAGTGTCGCAGCAAAGAAACTTCAGTTACAGCGAGATAAGTTTTTACATTACATTTGGTCTTGCGTTGTATTTCATGGATGAAATTAGTTAAATGCTAGAGAGGAAGAAAGTTGTAGTTTGTTTCGACGAATCATTGAACAAAGTTTCTCAAAAACAACAAATGCACATTACAGTATGTTTTTGGGATTAAAAGAGCAGTGACGATTTATTACGGTACACTGCTGTTTTAGGCCACTTATTAAGTGCTTTTAACTCTGGTATCGAGAGCTTTTCTTTCCATAACTTTACAACCACAGCATTTTAAAAGTGGAAAGTGAAGAGACATAAGTGAACATTGTTGTATTTGAATATTCCTAGGACTTTATTGCTTTGTAAATACTGAAGATATGATAGAATTTCTGCAAGGTGAACTGATGTTGATAAGTAGTGTTCAGGTTCAGAAAAAATGGTAAATATCAAGAGTAACTACTCATGCGAAAATAAACAAAAAAAACTTCAGAAATGTACTAATTACAATTAATTACATTGAATAATAACAATAATTAGTAGTCACGATTAATAATTATGCGTACATTCTACCATTTCGATAGTGGGGAGGGCTATGAAGATCACGGAAATTGTGGGATAAAACTACGTAAAATAATTATAGTACATACCTGAAATACACTATTTACAATTGATTTTACGTAAATAGAATAAGAAAAGCACGCACGAGTACCCAAAAAACCTCCTTTATCAAAACTCTATAAAAAAATATGTAAAATAATTATAATAAGTACATGAAGTACACTATTTAAGATTAATTGTACGTAAATATAACAAGAAAAAACATGCACGATACCGAAAAAGGCCTACTTTATAAAAACTCAACAGAGGGGAGGTCTATGAATATCAGTGAAATTGTAGGGTAAAAATACATAAATTAGTAATAACAGGCCGAACTGTACTATTTATGAGTAATTTCACTGAAATATAACCGAAATAAATAGCCGCCAGTAATAAAAACGCCTGCATTATAAAAAGTCTATAGCGGTAAAGGGATGTTAAAATCTGAGAATTTGCGAACGCAAAATATTCATAATTACCATGTAAATACACAATAACAAAAGCTATTTTAACTCGTTTTGGCACAAATTGAAAGCGTAGAAAACAAATATCGTAGTAAGTGCACTGGTTTTTCCATTTGCACTACGTAATATACTAGAAAACTACATTAAAAATATTTTAAACTGAAATACAGGTAGACAAAATACGTAGCATTTTTAGTTCACGTTGTATGCATTATGTACCGGTGCTACACGTCTTCTGTAGCCATTTTACGCCCTAATTAAAAACATTCTAATGCCAATAGAAGTCGCACAAAGCTACAAAAGAAAGAAATATTTAATACGTACAGTATGAATGTTAGGCAGATATTATCGTAACTAAATTAAATCTCTTTCACAACCACGATGATACCATGGTGCACGCTTGTTTTACTAAAATAACAAGAGACATGTTCGAAACAAAAGTTTTTACTTACTCAACTCGATGGTGGTTACGATTCTTTAGCCACGATCGGTAAATGATGAATGTGTCCCCTTTTGTCGAGGTATATGAGTCGACTTCTCTCCACACTCGTAGCACGTGTAACGTATTCGCTCCTATGTATCAATCAGCCAAATTTAACTAATAATTATTATTCACGAGAATTCAAAATTTAAAAAAAGTCTATAAAACATACACTACATACGCCACTAAAACACTGTGAAACATTTTCACTAGCAAGTACCTATCATATGTACTGCGTGCCGTCAAATTCTCCCTGAATACACACAGCTACCACCGCGAAAACACGTGTTATAAGCACAACTGTTTTTCTACAACTGAATTTGCAGCCTAAAGAACAGTTGCGCAATGTATTAGTGCTAGTTTCAATTGATAATGCTAGGACCGCTAGTTCCACATACACACATCATGGCGAAGGCGTAAAACTCGGGAGTCGGACTTAATATTTAGACGAAAAACGGCAAATTTCGAAGTAAGTAAACTGTAATTTTCGTTACGTACAACTCATTTTCATCACTGTAGAAACATTTTTTATTTAGAAACTTTACCTGTAAAACCTATAGTTTAGTCCCTAGACGATGGGTAGCTACTCTTGATATTTACCTTAAGTTAAATTAGGCTACAAACATTAAGTTAGGTCAGGGTAGGTTCCCTAACCTAAATTAGGCAACCTAACAAAAAATTTTACGTAAGGCTTTTTGAGACAGTAGTAGTAGTAAATAAAAATTTTGTTCCTAACCTTACAAACTAACTTAACCTAACCTAACAAAAAAGTTGTTTTACGTAGCACTATTTATAAGGTCCCTAAAAACATTTTTCATTACTAAACTCTATGTCTTAAATCAATAGTTTGGCGGGTACACAATGAGTAGTGATTCATAATATGTACCCAAAAATATTTTGTCGCGATTATGCAACCTGGTTAATTTTATTTATATTTTGGTGGTCAGGGAAATAAGAGCAGCTGACCTGGAAAAGTCAGGGAATTTTTTTTAAAGGTTTTGCTAGCCACCCTGCATGAATAATCTGTAAACTTTTGGTTAGCAACTGTTTAATGTTGTGGCTGTTATGCTACAGTGCATTGTGGCAGCACTATAGTATGTTTCTTATTCAATATGGCCACAGTGTTATGCAATATTGACTGTGTTTGTGATTTTCGTGGTAAGATGCAAAACTGGTATGAAGACATTTATGCAAATGTCATATTTCCAAGCCGTTTTACAGTATTAGTTTGCACAACTATTGGTAATTAAAGAATGTTCATGTTTACTAGTACGCTCACTGGTACGTCAAACCAACAGAGCACTTGGATATCCTATATTGTGTGTACAATTATTTCCCCAAATATTCAATTGTATTAGTTGTGATATAACAGTGTGTAAGTAAGGCTTAATAGTGACATGTTTTTTTATAGGTGTGATGTATGGCACTCGCTGAAAGCAAACTTGTGTGGCCAGTTGATGATTCTCAGTCTTTTGTGTCACATGCCATATGTTGCAGTAGTTATGTCAGGAGGTCCACCCACCGACATAGTTCTTAATCATTCCTTTTAATTATTATTATTGTGTATAGTTTCTTTTGTGAATTTTATTTAAATTGTTGTTATTCGTCATTTTGTTTATCTTCAGGTATTGTTGTCAGAAATTTAGAAGGCAAACTTAACATAGCACTTAATTTCTTTTCAGCCAGTGCTGCACTTTAGTTCATTGTGGAAACTTGTGTTGTACTAATTTATAATTTGGTGATATAAACTAAGTTTCATTATTTCAGAAATTCTGTCTTTCTGTTGCCTGTATCAGTTTTTAATTATACTATTTGATGTTTAATTTAGTTTAGTTTGTTTTGGTTAGTGTTTACAGCAGTTAAATAATGCTAAAAGTAATTATGTTTGCATTGGGACTGGGAGTATTGTTGGCCCAGTTTCTATGTAGCGGCCAGGTGTGCTTACCCATTTCCTGGAAGAAATGTAATTATATTGTGAAAATTTTTTTTTTCTTTTACTTTTCACTGGAACACACGTGCGCTTCTGCAACCAGAGTGTGCTACACAGACAGTATGATGTTTTGCATGGGCCGGCGTGGGCCAATCAAAAGACATGCTGTAAAAATATATTAAACTTTATTTTGTAATTGAAAGTGTTATGCTTTTTAGAAAGCAATTATTTTAAAGATGTAGTTAATGAGTATAAATTTTGTATTTATTCATGAAGAATTTAATTGGTTGTTAGTTTTGGGTAAAGTTTAGTTGCCTGGTTCATTGGGTGGCCGCCAGGGGCACCGAGATGGAGAAGGAAGCGTGACTAGTGTTGGGCAGCCATTTTGTGTGTAGATGCTGTGCACACTGTGTTCAGCAACAGTTAGCTGCAGTTGTCTTACTTGTTTGGTCGTGGTGGTAGTCGAGCATGGGGACGATGAAGGAGTGGGAAGATTATTCCTAGTAATGTAAGGCCTATAATGCCCAATGCTGTTTGCGGTAGAGTACTTTTGTTTCAGGTGTTTCTCTTTTTAAAGGGGGTGGGGGCAGTGTAACTCTGCCAACACCATTACACTTAATTTCTTTTCAACCAGTGCCACACTTTGGTTCATGTGGAAACTTGTGTTCAACTAATTTTTAATTTGGTTATGTAAACAACGTTCCTGTATTTCAGAAATTCTGTATAGTAAACTTTGGGTTTTGTCTAATTAAACCAACATGTGATAAAACGTAACAGTGTGTCTGTCATTTCATGATGAAATAAGCAGACAAGTAAACATCACAACCTTCAATATTAAAGATAAATAATTAACAAGCAGTTTCACCCGGGGCTTGAGCATGATGCAAGAGTGACCTACTACAGTAGAATACCTGTTTAAAGGCTGAGCGTAGATACATAATATTTTTGATGATGTAATAGTACTACAGAATAGGGTTTGTTTTTGTTTTCAACACTTATGAATGTTATGTTTTACTCTTGCTGTTGACCTATTACTTAATTCTTATACATATATTTTTTGTTTGTTTTGCTCCTATAATTATGTTTACTTTATAGTGCACCTCTTAAAAAAATTTAATGTTTATTTTTCGTCCGGTATGCTCTGTTAACTATGGTGACCAGAGAGAAAGTTTTTCTTGTGTAATGTTTTTTTTTTTTTTTTTTTTTTTTTTTTTTTTTTTTTTTTTTTTTTTTTTTTTTTTTTTTTTTTATTTAAATTTTTTTTTTTTTTTTTTTTTTTTTTTTTTTTTTTTTGCATCATTTATCTATGGCAGTATTTTTGAATGTATGACGATGGTAATTGTTTAAAAAAGAAAGGTTTTCTGTATTCCATGATTTTAAGTGTGTCTTGGTTTTGTGCTTGCAATTTAATAGTTGGTAGTAAATTACTGTATTTACTAATTGCAATATGTATGTTATTAAAGTTAATTTAATCTAGTATTGAGTGCTCCAAGAAGATGCTGCAGATACTACAATTTGGTAAAATCCAACTTATTTATTAGACACATCATCACAGGTTTTTTTTTTTTTTTTTTTTTTAAATTGCAACTAAAGAATATTTTGCAATGAGTGTTTGTTGCCGACTCAGAGGCCTGAAATCCTCTCATGTTTCTCATCTAGCCGTGGAACATTAAAAGATAATTGTTTTGTGCAACATGTTCATAAAAACTTACATTTCTAAAGTAAATTCAGCTGCCATTACTCATTATATGTCGTACTGTATGTTGTGCTTCTATGCATGTTAACTTGTTCATTTAATATGACACTTTATTTCTTTACCACTGTAGTAATAGGAAGGAGTTAAACATATTTGTCTTGGCACATGATTGCAGTATATATCTATTTTCTTATTTCCATAGTTTCACTTTGTTACAAAACCACTTTGTGTTATGGTATTGTTTAGCTTCCATGACTGTAACATGCCACTAGAAAAGAAGACACAATTTATTCCTGTTGTTCTTGGTCCTAACTGTGCCACCAATCTCACTCTCTTTCTCGCCACATTATTCTATACAATGTTTATGTTTTCCTTTCTCTATTTTCCTACCTTCTATCTAAACGTGTACTATTACAATGAGCAGCATCCTTCTAGACTAGTCTGTTATATCAATGAAGCAATACAAATTGAAATTACATCCACTATCTACATGCAAGTGATTCTAGATGCATGTTCAAAACGGTAGAGCTGCATTTAAGTTAGCCCATGTAGGAAAATCATTAGAATATTCATTAAGGTGTCTATCTATGTAGCTAGTAACCAGGGACAGATCAAGGGTATGGGAGGAAGAAGGGGAGCAGCCTGCCCAGAGTGATGGGCTAGAAGGGAACCCAGATTGGACAAATTAGCAAATGTGCACTTTAATTTTGTGTTTAGTACAAGGGAAAAAGTACACTGTAGATGGAGCACAAACCAGATGTCTTGCTCCGTGTGTACACCTGTGTATGGATGTACATGCGAGTGTGTGGGTACCTTCATATTGGAGAATGTGTTTACTATCAAGAATGAAAATATAATCATAAAAATATCATTTAAAGTGTAATTTTGGTGGCTGTTATAGTTTTGTATGTATTTGGGGTGCAGCCATTCAAATTAACTGCATAAATTGTGAAAATAGTGAATTTTTACATTAGTGTTTATTTTAGAACATTATACAACATTAGGTTAGTGAAAACCCTGCTATGGAAGATGTAGTGATGATGAATAGTTGGCGGACCTGGCGGGTCGAGGGAGTTAGTTGTGATGTTTACAGTTAAGATGTAAGGCGCGGAATTGAGAGTAGCCACAAGAGGAGAAATATACAACATATTACACAAGATATCAAATTGGCCTTTACCTATTCATAAGAATCGGAAGTTGTTCAAAAACACCTTGTAAATTTTTCTTAACTTTCTTTCTTCTCTCTCTCTTCTCCCTTTTTTCTCTCTTTTTTTCTCTCTCTCTCTCTCTCTCTTTTCTCTCTCTCTCTTTTTTTCTCTCTCTTTTTCTCTCTCTCTTTTTCTCTCTCTTTTTCTCTCTCTCTTTTTTCTCTCTTTTCTCTCTCTCCCGTTTCTCTCTCTCCCATTTCTCTCTCCTGTTTCTCTCTCTCTTTTCTCTCTTTTTTCTCTCTCTCTTTTTTCTCTCTCTCTTTTCTCTCTCTCTCTTTTCTCTCTCTCTTTTCTCTCTCTCTCTTTTCTCTCTCTCTTTTCTCTCTCTTTTCTCTCTCTCTCTTTTCTCTCTCTCTCTCTTTTCTCTCTCTCTCTCTTTTCTCTCTCTCTTTTCTCTCTCTCTTTTCTCTCTTTCTCTTTTCTCTCTCTCTCTTTTCTCTCTCTCTCTTTTCTCTCTCTCTCTTTTCTCTCTCTCTTCTCTCTCTCTTTTCTCTCTCTCTCTTTTCTCTCTCTCTCTTTTCTCTCTCTCTTGCAATGAAGGATGAACATACAATGTGTAAGTGGGTGGTTGCACAGTTATAGAGGCACAGTATGCGATATGTATGATTGGTA
>PNEQ01066700.1:5160-19689 GCA_003012365.1 Medauroidea extradentata | reverse complement strand
TTGATTTTCGAAAAATCCTTAAATTGGCTAATATGCATTTTTACGAGTGTCCTATTAAAGTAAAAATTACCATGATTGGCCGTCGGGTTCGAGCTCTATCGACGTTTCTTCGGAAACACATTTCACCCCTTTTCACCCCCTTAGAGGTCGAATTTCGAAAAATCCCTTCTTAGTGCTCGCCTACGACCTGAAGGGAACCTCCACAAAAAATTTCACGATTCTAGGTCCAGTGGTTTGGGCTGCAGTTTGATATGTCAGTCAGTCAGTCAGTCAGTCAATCAGTCAGTCAGTCAATCAGTCACCTTTCATTTTTATATATATAGATAATACAATGAGTAGGAACAGGTTCACAGAGATTATGAGATTCCTGCGTTTTGATGAAAAAGCTACACGCTCTCGTCGAAAACAGGATGATAAATTTTGTCTCGTTTCCGAGATTTGGAAAAAGTTTGTGAACAATTGTATTATCTGTTACAAACCAACAGATAATATAACAATTGATGAGCAACTTTTTCCTTCAAAGTGTCGTTGTCCATTTACTCAATATATGCCCAACAAACCAGACAAGTTTGGAGTAAAATACTGGCTGGCTGTAGATGTTAAACATCGATACATTTTGAACGGCTTTCCATACCTTGGAAAAGATGCAACAAGGCCTGCTGACAGATCTCTAGGTGAACATGTAGTGCTCCAACTGATGGAGCCATTCCTTGACCAAGGAAGAAATGTGACCACAGACAGTTATTTTACCTCTGTTAGTCTTGCTAAGGAACTCAGTAAAAGAAATACAAGCCTTGTTGGAACACTGAATAGGGCCAGACGGGAAGTACCGTCCTCTGTGAAACATGCTCACAATCCTTTACATTCAACTTCTCTTTTCAAAAGTAATGACAAGGTCCTGACATATTATCAAGAAAAAGTGACAAAAAATGTGCTAATTCTGAGTACTCTTCACACTGGCGTAGATATTGACCAGCAGACAGAGAAACTGTTACCAGAAACAATACAGTTTTATAATGAAACAAAATACGGTGTTGATATTGTTGACCAAATAACACGCAAATACACTACAAGAGCCATGAGTCGTAGGTGGCCATTTCACGTGTTTTATAACATCCTTGACTTAACATGTGTCAATGCTCACACACTCTACAAGGATGTTACCAAAGATAAGATTTCAAGAATAAATGTTATTCCTTCTTTGGCAAAAGAGCTAGCTGGACCATATGTCGCAACATGTACACATGTTCTGATGCCATTTTCAAGTACCTTGATGGATGTTCCACAAGAGTATAGTGACAATCGTATGCAGTGCCAAATCTCCCTGTGTAACAACAATAAAACCAGAGATAAATGTTCTAAGTGCAGGAAACCAATTTGTGGAGTATGCACCAGCAGACAAGGAAGGATGTGCAAAAAAAATGTGACAAATAATTCAGGAAGACTAAAAATACTATTATTTATTAGAATTGAGTAAGAACATCGCAGCTTATATAGTGTATTTGGAAAATGTTACAGGTATTACTTTATTGTACAAGCGAAGTCAATAATTTTATTGCTAGTTATATGAGGTCTGTGTAGTATTTTACTGTCAAATGTTTGTAACCTTCAAGTGTTAGTAACAAAAAAAAATTAATGACCATAATTAAATTTTATGCTTTGGTTATTTACGTATGCAAAGACTGGAAAAAATATTTTCACCAGTAAAATGAAAAAAGTGAAATTGTCAGTGTTGGTAAGGCACTATGGGTTAAAAAATTGTTTGTATTGAAGTCAACATTATATTTAGGAAACGTATATGTTATTCCAATGTAAAAAAAAACTACAATATAGCCTACAGATTTATTTCAAGATTGTAAGTTTTTATTTATAGGAAATTTCTTTTTAAAAATATATAAAGCACATGAAATAAAAAAATTGCTGATAATTTTATGTTATCGCACCATGTGTAATAAAAAAATAAAGAGCGGTAAAACTGTTCGACAAATTAAATTTCTTATTTAATTATATTGTAGTGAAGTGCAATTCATAAAAAAGAAATATTAGTACATTTTAGCCACAAAATAAAAAACAGTCAAAATGACTGCTTCGGTAAGACTAGGGGGGCAGGCAATGATGGTAAGCCTAGTGTTAAAACTACACTTCTCTATTTTTGTTCTCTAGATATCATGCTTAGAAACATGGTTTCGGGGCACCTTAATACGGCTAAAAACGGCTTTTTTTTTTTTTTTTTTTCAGAATGCTGTCACGTAAAAAATTCCAACTGGAATCTAAAAACAAAAATGGAGAAGCACGTGCTGGACTTTACCACGCACTTTCCACATGATAAAAGTAGTGTTACCGCGGCCTATACACATCATAGCCTGGTTCGCCTGCGTGTGGATGCAAACGAATCAAATTCGCGGACGAACTTGGTCTTCCATCGGGTTGGAAAACATTTGTTCGGTTCACCACCAGGGCGAACCATGTTCAACAATGTGTAGAGATGACGAACCATTGTTCGGCAGTGTAGAGCAGTTCGTGAGGTGTGTGCAGACGAGTTACTACACTGCTGGATAGTGAGCAATTTATGAACCCTTCTTTTCTGACAGATTCCACCGAGGCCCATCTTAACTATCCCTGTTTGTGGAAAGTGAAGCGTGACGAGTACCGGGACAGGAACAGGCGCGAGGAAGCACTGAATACACTTGTACTAATTACGCGCTAGGATATACCTAGTGCAGATATAATACTTCTGAAATCGAGAATACAAACACTGAAACAGAACTTTCGGAGAGAATACAGAAAGGTTAACGACTCTTTGAAATCGAGTGCGGCTGAGGAAAGCGTTGATAAATCTCGATTGTGGTACTACGACATGCACTTGTTCATTTCCAATCACGAGGAACAACACACGATACAGCTGATATATGTGTCGGCAAATCACTTATACACTTCAGTATCGGGGCGTATGATTTATGTGCTATACACGTTGCTGTACTTTTGTGTGTCACATAATTTAATATTTACATTGTGCATTCAGTTATCATTAGGTTTAATACATTGCGCATATTAATGTACAGTTTCGCTTGTATTATCCTTGCATGTTACAACATTTTAATCGTTTGTACATCACTTATGTATTAGAAGGTAACACTTTACATTAATTAGAATTTATTTGCAAAGTTTAATATGTGTTGATTATACATTCAAGGCTGTTGTTGTATATTGCTCTGCACGTTTCTGGTATAATTTTGCCCAAAGATTTTGGAGATATTGCACACGAAAATTTCAGGTCTTCCATGTTTCGTCCTGTAGCCAAATACTTAAGTGTAGTAATCAGACACTGTTCGGCCGATATTGATGTTTTCGTGTGAGAATCTTGTTTTGAAATATGGGATGTCTAAAATTAAATTCTTTCTAACTCGTTCTTAATAATTTTGGTAGTGCTTCGCACTGTTGTCTCGAAGCTGTTTCAATAGCGTTATGTGCGACGAAACGAAACCAATCCTTGGTTCACTGTGTTCTCTTTCGCAGTTTTCTTTTTTTAAATACTCCTAACTCATTTAAAACAATCATGACAGCAGCCACTTTTGAACAGCTCATCCTGCCGTTTTCAGAGTGAAACTGCGTTCAACGACGAACCGTTGTTTGCATTCCCCTTCACGTAGCTCCACAGTTTTGACGCGACCGCACGGCACTCGTCGGCTGTTGGCTATTGGTAGAGGCGGGAAAAATTCGCGGGTTCACTGACCTGTAGGCTAGACTCCAAGAATATATGTGTATTCAAGCAGACAACAGCTGTTCATTAGCTGCTCGCTGACATACTGACATGGGCCTGCATTCAGTTAAATTTATTTTATTGGCTCAGCCATTAACCCGTGGTGTCAAATAAGTCAAGGACCAATTGTGAATGTAACACGAACCCTAGTAGCAAATACAATCATTTTTCAGTTGGCCAACTGTTGGCAGAAGCGGCCAACGTTCGCTAGTATGATGGTCTAATTTTGCTGGAATAGTTGTTAATCAGGCCACGTCATTAACTATGTTTGTAGTTAAACTGAAATAATTTTAATGTGGATGACTAGAGGTACGACAATTTCGCAAATACATTCCAGATCAGGTTGAACGCCAAAAATATATACTTCATAATCACGTGTGTGATTAGCTGGCGACTGTCGCACGAAACGCATTTGACTACTGCAAGCCAGTAGTAAATAAGGAAATGAGTCACAGAGCTATCACTTGTAATGTTGTAAGCCAATTAATGACCGACTGTATGCAGAGCGTGTACAGGACTGAGCAAATCTAGGCTACTGCCAGATGAATCCGCGAAATTGACGTACCTCTATGGACGACATATTTCAGTATACGGCCCACAAGCAGACTTAGCAAACTAACCCACAAGCATCTGAGTATAATAAGAATGCTTGTGGTTAATGTGTGAATGATTTCAGTATGCCACAATTTTATGGTTAGAAGATTTTTGTACCATTTGGTTTCAATGCCCTATGTTCACATCCGCAACTCTGTTTCATGGTCAGTCATTAGACGTTTTAACTGTGACTTGTCTTGAGGTTCCACTGGCAAATCACAGACGTACTGAGTCACAATAGCCTCATTGTTATTGGTGCAGTCGAATGAGGGACGTGTCTGAACAAAGAAACACTGTCAATAGCCGTGAAGCAGAGCTGCCGAGGTGCACGCGAGACATTGAAACAAAATAATGCAAAAATCTTTTCGCGACAAAATCGTGGCTCTACATGTATGCCCCATGTGGCCACTGGTGTATTCCGAATGTTTACTGCATGTGGGCTGCTTATCACGATCAGATTTGCACAAGTGGGCCAGTTGATGTTTGGCTATTTGGGAACTTATAGTAGGTGGAGTTCTAGCTTGTGCCTAAAAGTAAACGCGGAATTTTTCAGATCCCTATCTATTGGTTACTCAGTGGTTTCTGTGGCTTTCCTCACGACCTAATTTACAACTCATGTGTACTGCCGTGTAGTGCGAGGAGTCCACGCCACACAGACAGTAGTCCCCAATTTTACGGCGCAAAGACATGTGAGGCAATTAGCGAGCTAGCATGAGACGCGGTCTCTTCGAGGGCTCTGGTATATCATTATATCATTAGAACACATCGTAGCCAACCTAGATAAGTATATCTCAACCTTCTGACTACACAAATAATACTAATTCAAGTTTTGTTTCACTGGAAAAGGTAGGTAGTATAGTCTGGTCCCTTCCGGTGCACCGGCCACGAGCCAACTCCCGGCTCTTTCTTCAACTGCAGTTTGGAAAGATCTGTCGGTAAGACGTATAAGCTGACCAACTACAGAGCTTTCGTGAATTTTAAGTTACATTAAGTCGGTAATTTAAAGTCAAGATTGGTTTGTTTTCTAGTTTAAAATTAAATTAACTGACTTCTCTTTACCAAGCCTAGTTATTTTTTTTTACTGCGGTCTCGTATTTTATTAGGTACGTTAGCAATAACAGCGCAAATGGCCGCAGAAATTTTCCCTGTGCCAAACTCTCCCATAAGGAAACACATTTTCTATCTAACCTGTAGTATAATTAACCTTACTTCAACCGATCACCAACTTACTTCGTAATTATTCACATATGGTCTACCCACCATCTTTGTTTCTATCCGTCGCCTCGATTTCCTAACTACCCTTACATGCTCCACCTTCCAGCTTGTTACATTATTTAGGCCCACATAGCTGCCTTCAAGGTAGCGCTGATGGTTCACACGGTTACCAATCTTTCTCATTCACACTTTCGTACTGAACTTTTCCACAACGAGCGTTCATATCTGTAGGCCTATCCATCGTCTTAGTTACACTCAAAAATTTTTTTTTGTAAAATTTACAAGGATATTCTTTGTAAAATCATTAGTTCATGAAGTTACAAAGGTAAAATTTGTAATACTACAAAGGAATTCTTTGTACCTATACCGACAGTACCTGCACTGTAAATTATTTTGTAACATATGACAAGGCACTTCTTCGTAGTTGTACAAACATTTTATAAACGTTGAAAATTTTCCTTGTAATATTATTAGTTCATAACGTTAAAAGGATTTTGCTTGCAGAAAAAACTTAGGTCGCCGGAAATTACTTATGCAAAGATCACAACCTCTGACAAATATTTTTCTGGAATAAAGTGAATATTTATATTAATTGCGTTCTTTAAAATAAAGAATTGTTACTGAACTTTACATTGAATGTATACAAATAAATGAAGACTAAGTGATATATAAGTCACCGTGGTCTAGGGATAAGATGCGTAGATTCTAAGCGTGGGAAGAGTGGTTCGAAGCTTACCACCTCGCGAGATTTTTTTTTTTTTTTTTTTTTCAAAATAATGTCACGTATACGTCAAAAGTTATTCGATAAAATAAGTTCAGTGTTATTTATGCAGTACAATGAACATTTACTTTTTTTCCTTATTGAAAGTACAGCTACAAGGCTAGTCCTTGTCATTTTACAAACATATAGCCTACTTTGTATTTTGTTGCAAGAACAACCATTGTAGTTTTACAAGGAATATCTATCGCAACTGGGTTTCCAAGATTTTTCTTTGTGAAAGCACAAAAATTACAGTGTACTAAATCGTCAGCTAGATTGCGTTGGTATTGATTTACTGATGCTACAGTTCTCTTTTGTTCCCAATCCTCGCCAATATGAGTACTATCCTATGAAACCGATTTTACAGGTACTGTGAGGACTTTTGAACTATCAACTTAAGAGTTGGACGTTCCCCGAACCTACCACACTGCACCTGTATCGTCTAGTCTTGCTTGCATACTGGATCAACTATTACGTCACGGATTTTATTGTAGTCGTATTTAAACTGATCTTAAATTTATTTATTTATTTATTTTTACCGCCTGACTCTTCGCTCTGCTATCTGGATAGAAACAGAAATGTTTCATCATCATACTTGTAGGGCTTACCATATTTTTAGCCAGTGCAGAAGTTAACATATTTCCACCGTATATCAGATTCTGTGTAACTTTTTTAAAGAATATATTACGGTACACTACAGGTAATACTTAACAATCTTAAAGAAATTTCATGCTTGTAGGACATTGATTGTGTTTCACTTACGTAGGACTCAGCATACTAATTTACTCTGGTATACGTCTTTAAGAAGTGCAAAACATTTTTTTAGTATTATGTAGCGCTTTTTTTTTTTTTTTTTTGGAAGTTGTTAAAATGTGTTGGCTACTGGTAACATCGCAGCCTCAAACGTAATAACTAGAGATGATGGTTTATCGCGGGAAAACTTGACGGTTTGCTGGGTTTCAACGCACGTTCAGCTTATCGAAACCTCACTGGCTTTTCCCTGCACGTGGAGCTGTTTTCCTATTTGACTGAGGCAGTAAGAATGGCAATATTTAATGCCCGTTATTGGGCTGCAGGCAATTACGGAATGTCAGATGTGTATCACCCAATCACACATGTTGCAACAAACTACAGTGTTTTCAAGGGTATGTCAGCACAAAAAATTTTCGCGATATACCGTCATCTCTAGTAGGCCTAATGGCGTAGTATGATGCTATTCACCGACTTGTTTCCTGACCGCCATCCCTTTCCCAAAGAACCATGAAGCTTCCGTGTGCGTCGATGGTCATACATAGAGCCCACGATTTTTGGTGAAAAGAATTCTGCAACAGTTTGTTTCAACGCCTTACGTGCACATCTGCAGGCCTGCTTCTTAATTATTGGCAGGATGTATAATTGCGCAGGCGTGGCTCGTTTGACTGCGCCAACAGGAACAAGGTTACTGCGACACCACACGTCTGTGATTTGCGGGTAAAACACCGAGACGCTGAGAATTTAATACAGCCAACCGCTGACCACGAAGCAGAGCTGCACATGTGCACACAAGGCATTGAAACAAATTGTTGCAGAATCCTTTTCACCAAAAATCGTGGGCTCTAGTCATACATAGAGATAGGAAATTTCGCGAAAAGATTTTTGCACCACTTTGCTTCAGTGCCTTACGTGCGCACCTGTATCTCTGTTTTGTGGTCAGTGATTGGATGCCTTAACACCCAGCGTGTGGAGGTTAAACCCGCAAATCACATACGTGGTGTGCCACAGTTGTCCGTATAGTGATAGGCTCAGTCAAATGAATAACGACGCTGCACAAAAACACTTTGCCAATACCCATGAAGTTGAACTGCAAGTGTGCAAGTACGACACCGAAACAAAGTGGGGCAAAAATATTTTCACCGAAAATTGTTGTCCCTAGTCATACATAATTCGCTTAAGGCGGCTGCCTGGCTGCCGTTTGAAATGTATATACCTCGCAAGCATAAGAGTCATACTTAATACATTATACCAGTCGTACTCTCAGTAACGTTGGCTATAATGTCCATTCTACATACTACAATCCAATCATCGTAAAATATTCGTAAAATATACACCGTGTTACTGTGCTAGCATACTAACAAACCTAGAATTTTACTGGCTTCGCATAACAAAAAAAGTTACTGACAGTTAAATATTAACCTTGCAACATTTGACACGTTTATTCGTCTTAGCACGTAAGTCTAATGTGACTCATATATAGACCTATTGAACCGAACTTTTCCATTAGGCTGGAGTAACAATCATCCGTCTCGCCCGTCAGTCGACCGTCCGTCCTCACGTCGATGCTCCGTGTACAAAGCTAGCTATTACAACTTACAATCCGTCATCCGTCCGTCATTATTCCTTTCATATGCAATGCTACCAATGTACAAAAGAAAACTTCTGTGCGACGTAAAAAAATTCCTCTCCGCAGTTTACTTATTTTTACAGATTTATTTAATAGTCTATGGCTGCTAATAAGTGAAAACGCTGTTTTTCACCACAAATAAATGTTACTAGCATTATATTTACTAATAGAAGTATTTATGTCTTCACTTTAGTAATCATTATGTAACGAAAATAATTTTCGTTATTGTTTTAGTGTTTTCTGTATGCCAAAATTATCTCTATCGTAGTTTAAAAGTCATTAATTCGCAGTACTACGGAAGAAAAATATAAAATAAAACTCACAGCCTTCTTATTAAAACGAAACCGTTTAAACGATTGTCACCATCTTTAGTAGGCTGTGCTTTCATCCGTCGTCCATCAAAAGTTAAAGCTTGCCAAGTAATTGACGGCCGGACGGATGGAAATAATGGATCCTTCTGATTGGATGATTGCAACTCCAGCCTTAGATATCATAGACACCAAAAATCATCTCCAACATTGCTTATTCAAGTACACTAACAGACCTCAGTGTGTTGCATTTATGTGTTATTTCTTATTTATTTTCCAAAATCGTTTATGCAACCTACGGCAAACGTAAATCCCCGAGAAATGAAGCGACAACCGTGCACACAAAATATGGTGGCTATGCTTACCAGCCATTCATTTCCTTTCTGATACGCCCGACAACACACCGCCCTGGCATTAATCCGCCAACGAGTTTCTCGGTAACTGAACAGCGGTCCTGCACATACTGAGAACAGGAAGAGACCCAGCCACACACTTGTCCTGCAGATAAATCCGAAGATTTGTGCCTCGAAGTGCCCACCTGCTCGTAACAAAGTGGAGATCATAAACACGCACGCTGCTAAATAAAACATACACAGCCACTCCTGATAAAAAGCAGCACTGTAGCAAAGAATAATCATGCATACAGAAGAGTTATGGCGTGGTAGTGTCTCTGAAATAAAAGTATAGTCTGTCGGTTATTGACTGGACTGTTTTAGAACCTTTATAAATAAGTATTCTTTATAAAGTATAAAATTTATTTGTTGGCACTTAAAGTAGTTATTGTAATTTTGAACAAAGGCTTCAAAATATTCAAACGAAGGAAAATGTACAAAACTAGTGTTTGTATATTTATTGTAAGGAAAGATTCAGTATAGGCCTACTTACAAACCCTTCTCTTGTAAACTTTACAAAGGCGTCACTAAAATTTAAGGTAAGGTAAGTGGGCTTTACGTCTCGTCGACAACGAGGTCATTAGAAACGGTGAGACACAACTTGGTACAATGACAGGAGCTTGGAGAGGAATCGGCCATGGCCTTTGTTAAGTAACCATCCCTCCAGCATTCACCTGGGGCAGAAATCAGGATGGCCGGAGCCGAGGATCGAACCCGGGTCCTCCCGAATGCGAATCCAGCGTGATACCGTTTTTTTTATATATAAATTGTTTGGTGCAGCGGCGATGCGGAAGCTTCCGCATCGCCGCTGCACCAACCATTTCCCCCTTTAATGTGACGTAATTTGAGTGACCCCAGTACTTTTCGTGTGACAATTTGCATAGCGACAATTTTTGAGACCCAAATGGACAAACACAAACTTACACCCAGCCAGATCCGTTGCGCCACCTCGCTCTGTGTGTAAGATAAAGTCATGTTTTTGGTGAAACAAATGATTTTGTGATACTTTTAGAAACACATATAGGCAAATAAAATTCCCTGTATCGATTGTAGCTTCAAAATTCTGAACCACCAAATTACCTGAATTAGACCAAAATACAGTGGACAGTGGACAACAAACAAATGACAGAAGACAACACGACACAAGTTCCATTCAACGAAAAAATGCTACGTTTCGGGAATAGACTGTAATTCCCGAAACTTTGTATTTTCTCGTTGAATGGAACTTCTATCGTGTTGTCTTCTGTTATTTGTTTGTTGTCCACTGTCCACTGCATTCTTTGGTCTAATTCAATTTTTTTTATATATATTGTGAAACCCGATTTTCTTGATGTCCGTCTTTTGTGCCTGGGTATTGTCGAAATTTGACTGAATTCTAGCCTTAGAAATCTTGTTAAAAATAACAAACTGACTGAATTACTCTGGGATTGCTTTTTCTGCTATTTTCTATTTCGTACGGTCATATAACACATGGAATAAAATATTTTATGGCAGCTACGAAATATTTTGTTGGTATTTATCCTGCAAAATGTATTTTGTTGTAGTCACAAAAAAAAATCTTTCGAAACCACTAAAATATTGTGGTCATCACAAAGCTATTTTGTGGTTACTATAAAATGGTTTTGCATGAAAGACTTCCTACACAATTTTTATTTCAGTGCACAAGTTTGGTCAACTACACAAGAGCAATAGCGTTAGTGCACAAAGCAATACATTCTCATTGGTGTTTAATGCTTGTTATTTTTCTAGAACATGTTTCGAACTTTCTTCTCCTACGCGGTATGATTATATCAAAATAAATTACTTTGCGGGTTGGTTCCTTCCTGCGTAACTCCGCCCAATTGGCCACGCTTCATTCTGGTGTGTTCGTCTGCAGATGCTGATTGGCGAAAATACTTTCCGCCATACAACTGATAAGATTAACTTTACTACGCGTTACGACGCTCATTCTCATCAGTTTGGCAAGGGACAATTTTTGCCGACATTTGGTGCTGGTATCTATAATGGGGCATATTTCATGCTGGCGCTTATGAAGAACCGAAGTTCTCCATGAAACCAGCGATTAGAGACACGTGTAAATGGAGCATGACGTATGTTCTAGGGCGGTAGATTTGAGGCCTTGAGACGGAAAGGGGAGAAGACCATTCACCACATGTATACGTGAAAAAAAAAAAAGTTGCTGGTTACCATAGCAACGCGTGGGTTGTCCAACCATAACCTCATTTCTCAATTCCCATACAGGAACAAATGAAAGCACTCCACCATATTATTACGTGAATAAACAAAGTCAGATTGACTTCAGTATAGGCTGCAAATGTACAATCTATAGGACTACGAACTTTCCGCGAAGAGAATTTTGCCCCACTTTGTTTCAGTGTCTTACGTGCACATCTGCAGTTCTGCTTCGTGGTCAGTGATTGGATATTTTAAAAGACATCACTTCACAAATACAAGCTGCCAGTAACCATGAATATGAATCAGAATTGCAAATGTGCACGTAAGACACTGACACAAGCTGGGGCAAAATTCTCTTCGCGAAAAGTATCTGTATTTTCCTCTTATCTCTTCATGAACCGGATCCCTTGCCGACACAAGCACTAATATCAGCGTATGTTGCTCCTTGCCAAACTCATCCACAAATTCAATTATTTTCCCAACCTTGCCGATTCGTGCGACTAGGGCCCGCCTCACGTACGGCAGTTCCGCTTCTGCAGTCTAGGATATTCTGTGACCGTAGCAAGTTAGCTGTCGGTAGAGACACTGCCCTAGTAACGAATGGCCTGAGAACTGGTGCGGCCACTACGTTACTGCGTCTGTCGACCCGGGGCCTGTGAAGCATCACCGCAGAGCAGGGGAGCAGGCAGGAACGAAGCGCTGCTCGGCATTCCCTTTGATCTGCTCGCGCCGTCGTTAATTCATGTGAAAACGGAACCCGTTAATCGACAGAGTTCAGCGAACCTATAGGCAAGATGTTACCACAGAATATCGAAGTATACGGAAGCCAATTGACATGGCGGGGCCTTTGATGTGAGCGTACTGTGTTGGTTATTAGCTGCACGGCGTTCTAGACACGACGAGACTCGGTCATCTTTCATGATGTCGCGTTCGGATGAAAACCATTTTCTGCATTCAGAAGAGAAGTCTATTGATAGAGGAATAAATTAAAAGTGTTATATATATATATATATATATATATATATATATATATATATATATATATGTGTGTGTGTGTGTGTGTGTGTGTGTGTGTGTGTGTGTGTGTGTTACGACGTTCGGTGTGTTTAATTCTTATTTATACTTGTTTTCTATTTCTGCGGGATGCTTGATCGGCTATTGTTTGCTGGGTGTAAGTTCTGGATACTAATATACTGGAGTGAAAAGTCTGCAAGTTCTTTTCCTGGGTAGCACGTCGTTATTGTCCTCTCGGGGCGGACCGATACTGTCGCAGAATTGTCGGTACGGCTCTTAAGGATCACAGTCGCGCGCACGGAGACCCCAACAACTATTTATAATATAAAATGCCTCGTCTTACTATCTCTCTGCAATTACTAATCAGAGGTGTCTCGGTCCGACGTACTTTATGACTTGGCGGAATCTTAATGGCGTCCCGACGCCCAAAACAACGGTGATGACGGCACCTTGGCCCACAATACTCTGCGTCTCGACGCCTAACTTCGACGCCTGATGGTGGCACTCTGTCCTACCGTCGCCGCCGCGACCGATACTTGCAATGGGTTATCATTACGAACCCTGAACCTTTTTTTTTATGTTGTGAATACCACAGCCAGTTAACGTTGGCGAGAAAAGTAATCCAACAACAAAAAAAAATAAAAGTAGACGGTAACATATATCGATTCCTGAAACGTCGAAGGAAGCCAGCTACTTTTGGTCTGTTTTTTTTTTCTCTTTGATGTCTCGTTTCTGTTCACATCAATACGAATCTCTTGTAATTTGTGTTGTCATCGTTTTCTTCGTCCATTTTTGTGGTCTTTTTCGATACGCCTATTTTTGTCGTTTCACTGTTATTTTTTGTGTCGTCTTTCTGGATATAAAGTCTACATTCCTTTACGAAAATATTTTGTACTTTTTTTTTTTTTGTTTTTTTTTTGTTTGTTTTTGTCGTCTCTCTAGATGTGACAACATTCCTTTTCGGAATTGTATACATGTTTCATAACCACAGATAAGGTTAATTCTACTACAGGTCACAAAGAAAATGTGTTTTAATATGGGAGAATTTGGCACAGGGTAAAATTCTGACGCTGCTATCGCATGTGGACCAAAAAAATATAAAACTGTATTTAAATTGGCTTGGAAATGACAGAAGTAATTAAACTTATTTTTAAAGTGAAAATACACCAATTTCGCGATTTAATTTATCGACTTAACGTAACTTAACATTCAGGAATGTTCTGTGATGGGTCACTTTGGACCCATTACCGATACTAGCTCTCAAGAGGCAGAAAATTTCCCGGTGACGATTTTTTAACATAAATATTTTTTAACTGTAGTGGAATTAACCTTATCACAGCTAATGCTGTGGTTTTTTCTTTTTGTTTTACTTTGGATGTTTCTGCAACAAGACAACATTCACTTGTAATGTTGCATGTCCATAAAAACGGCACCGTTTTAAAAGACCTGAGACGGGTCAGATGCAGGAGATAATGGTGCACCACTCATTGCCGTTGGAACATCCAGAGAACACGGCCAAAGTCAAACCACAAGAGAATCAAACCATGACCGTCATAATGGAAGTAGAATGAGCATCTACACTGATGGTAAGCTAAATCCCTATAATTAATGAATTTTTTAAATATTTTCTGAAGCTACAGAAATATTGCTGTAGAGAACAGTTGGAGAAATTCGTGAAGGCAATAAACTTTTGTTAGGAATTTGTAATTTCCTGTATGCACAAGTATATATTATGGTTAGAGATGATGGTATATCGCGAAAATGTTTTGTGCCAACATAGCCTTGAAAACACTGACACAACGTAGCTGTCTATAGACCAATAACGTGCATCAAATATTAAAATAGCGGTATTCTTATTGGCTTAGTCAAATAGGGCAGTAGCTTCGCGTACAAGGAAAAGCCAGTAATCTTTTGATAAGCTGAACGTACGT
>PNEQ01066695.1:0-13006 GCA_003012365.1 Medauroidea extradentata | reverse complement strand
GCAGATGACCCTGACTATGTTGTATATGCATGAAACGACCAAACAATTCGAATGACACAAAGATAGAAATGCATTCACTTACAATTTGTTACGTTGAAATGGCTGGCGTTTTTGTTTTCTGGCATCTGCTTCATGTCATTTCGTAGCACAAAATACGCTTATCGTATCCGGTTTCGGAGGACCAAAATGTTTTGTTGAATATTATGATAAATGAAATTCTTCTATTTGATGCTCATCAATGTATTTACTTGCTTTTGTAACTGCGTTAAAACTTCGTACAAAGATTGAAAACATATGCACGTACTGCTAACAACAAGACATTGCTACTAATAAAATATAAACAATTGTACCAACAAAATGTTTTCTCTCTGCTGCGCGGCATTCAAGTCTAGTGGAACGCATAGAAGTTTTAGTATCACATCACTGCTTGTTGCTGCTACTTGGCGGCAGCACTACAAATTAAGTCCTCAACAACCATCTAACAAAAAAATTTTAGCATCAAAATTCTTCTGAGCATAGATTAAGAAAAGGTGTGATGTATACTACTAACATTGATTAAATTACCCCTTCTGTTTTTAAAACTTGTAATACACGTACATAATATAGTCTACAGTTTTCTCTCTATTAAAATTTCATCCTTCTTAAACAATATCAACATTTAATTTGAAATTTTAGGGGAAAATATTGATATCTTCATAAAAAAATAAGTGTAAATCAGGGGAAGCAAGTATCAACTGAAGTGTAAATGGCAGGAACACAATACATTGTTAACATAGGGAAAATAATGGGAACCAGAAAAAATGGTGTATTTAAGGGGAAAGTGTAATTCAGGGGAATGTAAAATCGGGGTTCTACTGTAATAGGGTAATAGTGTAGTAGTACCGAATTCGCCCATATACCTCGCGTACTTTTTTTTTCTTCCCCTTCAAAATTTGGATCACAAAAATGAGGGTGTGCTGCTTACATGGATTTTGAAGTCCGCACACTACGGGGGTAGGCAACTGGTGTGTGTGGAGACTTGACAACAGTGAGGGTGGCTAGGCACACAGGCACACAGCCATGCAGGTGAAGGAATGCTGGAGGCGCGGTCAATAACTAGTAACTTATTTAGTCGGCTTTGTTCTCAGCACATAGCAGATAAGTGTTTTTGTAATGGCTACATACATTAGTATTTTGATAGTTCTTTGAAAAAAAATGAAAATGTCAGAATGACGATTGCGTTCGTTTACAGTGAGTGAGAAGCGAAAAGTGATTAAGGAAGAAGAAGAAATAGGAATTCGCGCAGTAGGTCGTAAGTATGACGTCACTGAGTTGTGTATTAGAGATTGGCGCCAAATGAAAAACAAGTTACAGGATAGCAACATCAACAGTTAGTCGTGACTAAACATTTTGGTCTGCTCTTAGTTCGCTTTGCGAGTTTAGTGTTGTATCACACGTTGCATGCCTCATGTACTTTGTTTGTGCTTTCTCGTTGCTTGGTTTGGACTCTCGTACGATGTTATGATGTTTGTTTTACGTTACTGATTTCATTTCGTTGGTTTTTTGACTCGTTTCACGTTTTGTTGGAAAGTTGCTTATTGTTTGTGTGTTTGTATTAGTGCCACGTGATCAAACTGCTTTGTGTTCGATACCGTTGGTTCAGAGTGGCGGTAATAAATAGGTCCAACACATGATATAATATTTTTGGAACATCATAATTTTTGTACATTCACTTTGGTTAAGACATATGTATAACACGACCTTCGGCTAATTTTAGCCGCACATTTGCTTGCCAGCGACTACCTGAAGTCTACAACAGTAAGTTTGAATTTTCTTTAAAATAAAAAAAAATCCAAACTTGTTGCAGAAATAAGGTGGTGTGCGGCTTACATGGGTGCGAGGGGTACATGGGCGAATACAGTATTTAATGGTAGTATGTACATGGATACAAATGTAGACAGTAGAGTTTAACACTTTGAAGAGCACACTCTTTTTTCATTAACAAAAAATGCTAATGACACTGGCCTCTATATTCTCACGTACAACCACCTATTCATTATTTATGTCTTATTTCAGCCAATGAAGCTTAGTTGACAACATTTCAGTTTGAGGCTAAACTCTTGTTACATGATTTAGGAGGAAACTGTGTTAATTTCAACGGTTGTGGACTTGTTTATTTTATTTATGAAAATACTTATTGACACAGCTGCAGAGTTGTTTCATTATGCAGGTGAACACTTGCAAAGGCAAGTTTTTTCCCTTCAGAAGCAAGATAAATTTTTGTAGAAGCATAGTCTTACGAAAATATTTGATTTAGAGATTAAAACTGATCAAATTCTTTGGTAGGTACAGATCGAAAACACAAAGTTATTACAGAGCAGAGTTGTTTTCATAATGATATTTAATTTTTGGACTGGTACTGATACACAGTACTTGATTTTGTTTGGTATCTACATTCACTCGATTGCTCTCTCACACTCACCCGTACACCTACTCAGTACTGTTTAAATGACCAGTACTATTTAACAGTTTTCAAAGGTAGTCAAGAATGCAATTACTACAAATACTTTTTACATAAAGTCAAAACTCGTTAATATAAATCTGGCTAATACAGTCATAAAAGGATTTTTCGCGGGTTGTATGTTTTATTTTCAAAGTTGTGATGCTGTGCTCATTTCATTTATCAACACATTTTAAGTTGAATTGTTATATTTAAAATTTTAACGTTATTATTTTTTAAATTAAAGTCCCTAGAACAAATTTTTACATCTACAAGAAAGGAAAATATTGAAATTAATGTGGTTTTTTCTTATAGTAATTAAGGTCCTGGAGACTAAGGTCTTGAAGTATAAGGAACCAAGTTCGCTCATAGAGATTGTAAAATACACTATAAAATTATTTGGTCACAAAAATAAAAACATTTTTGTCATAAAACGTTTTATTTGTTAAGAGACGGTGTACCATACGCTTAAAATGTGTTGCAGTGTGTTTGTAAACAGGGTTTTTTATGAAACTATTAAAATTGGCCCATTTTGCCAACTAAAAACTGACTTTTCAGACAGTGTAATACAAACCTCTTTATCAAAAATTGCAAACATTTAGGGTCATTCACATTTGTGATAATGAGATTCTACTGTACTTGTACTTCAGATAATGCTGTTCGTGGTTGGCCATTTTACGTACACATCTGCAAGTAAAAATGTGTTGAAGTACTGTATGTACTGTAATTGTTTTTGCATATGAAAAGTTTAGTGTGATAGTTTATTTTTCTATTAAAGATTATCAGTAGTTTGATAAAGTTTTTTTTAAAATATATATTATTATATTATTCAGGTACAGTGGTTTGCGGTCGGTGTATTTACTATCAGTATAGTTCTATAATGGTTGATTATTTTTTTTTTAATATAGGGTAACTTGGTTGCTGTCGGAACACATCATGGCTACGTGCAAGTATGGGATGTTGCTGTCAACAAACAAGTGAATAAAATGCAAGGCCATTCTGCTCGGGTGGGTGCGTTAGCATGGAATGGTGATATCCTGTCGTCAGGAAGCAGAGACAGACTGATTTTACAACGTGATGTTCGGACCCCCAGAGTAGTGTCCGAGAGAAGACTTGTTGGTCACAGACAAGAGGTCAGTTATGATGTGTGTCATGTTTAATTAGCTTATATGCCTGTTGAAAATCAGCTTATTGTCGTGTTAAAAAATTGTTTTTATTGAAATGTCAGAATTTTCATATGCAGTGGAACCTCAAATTTATGGACGGCTATAGTTCTGCAGAATTTGCCTGTACGAACTGACAGGGCCAATTTTCAACGATTCTGTCTCCTCCTCCCCCTTTTCAGTGATGAAAATCTATAACTCGGTGCTATCATGCATTCACACGTCTCTGCCCAAAACTATGTGTTTTTACAGATGAAATACCGTAAATATTAGTGTAAAGTGTGCCCTCGTGTATAGTTCGCACCATGATTTTTACAAGTTCCAGGGGGAAAAAAATTATGTGCCTTCTAGCATGTATTAAAAAAAAACAAGGGAGTAGGAAATGGTGGAGAAGCGTGAGGGAGGCATCGAGGTATGGCGCCAAGGGGGGATGGAAGGAAACCTTGGCTTACAACAATGAAAAAAGAGATTAAAGATAACATTCACACTTGCTAGATAGTGCCAGGACGGGTGAGGAGCCAGGTTTTTTAGGGTGGGGGTGGCGGCCAGCCAGACCACTCCCTCCCCTCTTGCTGTGCTGTGACCACTGCTCCCCCCCCTCCCTTTACGAGATAATGTGCCATGACAACAGAGCTCAGGAATATCGGCTTGGGGTGGCGACAAGCTGAGGACTGTGTGGCCCCAACCACCACCCTGCCACTCTGCCTTGCTTTCTCTTTCCCGAGTGATGAAGGGGGAGAGAGAACAGTGTCACCTTTTTTTTTCTTCCTTTCTTTCTCCACAGAAAGATAGCAGATTGCCGCGAGACTGTTTCCCTCAGTACTCTCCCCTGCGGTGTGACGTCAGAAGGCATGTACCTCAAGTCATCCATTGCTTCCGTAGTCAAAATTAACATCTCAACTAACTTTTGTTTCTGCCGTGTCAAATTGCCGAGTAGCATGTTTTGTAACCGACAGTTTAAAGCTAGTAAACTTCTGATAATCATTTGACAAGTTTTGAACCCACACATTGTGTAAGCGCTGTGCAACACTTTGAACAGAAACGTGGATAAGGACAAATAAAAAAATTAGGCATCTAACAGCATTAGTTACAGCAGGGAGGAGGGGGGGGGGAGACAAAGGAAAGGAAGGGGAGTAATGTTGGAGAACCGGGCAGTGAGAACATTCTCTCTCTCTCTGCCACCCACTCTTGACACCCCTCAGTTTACAACTTCACCTTCATTTCTCCCCCCCCCCTCACCCTTTCCATCTACAGTAATATAATACGTAGTAAATTTCCTACATCTTACGCTTTTTCCATGCATGTCAGAGAAGAAAATATTTTTATTTTAAACAGATTACATATGTAATATATATTTGACGCACGTGACTTGTTTTGTCCACCGTTGCGCTAGGAGCTGTGGGTTTTCAAGTGCGTATTTCTATAAGGTCTTTACGGTAGGGAGCATTAGAGATTGATATGGTCCTTCTAGAGTGATTTGTAACAGAACTATCCTCGATCCAGCGAGTGACTACTGGATGAGCCAACAAGGAAAAACTATAACTCGCTAGCGCAGAGCTTCATCTTTATATAAATAGAGGGTAAGGCAGATAACACTCATCTTATTGGATACCAGGAGGTTGATACACAAGGTGATGTCATGAAAGGAGAAAGGCAGAGTAATTCAGTTTCATAGGGTGTTTGTATTCATGAACACAAGCTACAGTACCTATCACAGCATGATGAATATAACACTTTCTTTGGTACAAGACCTACAATCAGGGTTTTAGTCAATCACAATTTGATAACATACATTATTACACTGGAGTCTCAATATGAGATACAACAAGGGTACGAACTAAAGATATGACACATTGACAGTAACACCATAAATTACAACAGGGCATACTTTGATGAATACAATTTTACATGGCACTCTGGGCCAAACTACTAGACACGAATTAAGGCCTGCCCGTGGCCGAAAATGTGTGGCTATCATCTGTTTGATCTGATCCCAAGAGGTTACAGTAAAACCTCGTTATTTCGAAGTGCTCGGGACCAAAATTTTGTACTTCAGATTATCAAATTAAAAAAAAAATTAGTAATTACAATTAAAACAGAAAGAGTTGTGCACAAGTACTCACAGGATGGTACTTGCAGATAGAAACACACACACATAGGACGAAAACATATACGACGACACCGCACATAGGACAAGTCACAGTTTTTAAGGTACAAAATCTTGTAAAACAGTAAATTATTACTTTACAAATTCCCTACAGAAAAATATTTTTTTCCTTCCAGAATCATAAAAATTTAGTTTAAATATTATTTATGCATTTATTGCCGTTATATAAATATCAGAGGAGACGCATAAATCAATAACATAGGGTACTAGTGCCTTCCGAGCGCTCAAGAGCCACGGAAATGCACGGCAGTTGCAGCGGTAACACGTGGCCGGCGCCGGCGACATCATTAGTTGCCAGCCACAGTGCACCACTTGGCAACGCTGGTCTGAGGCCAGCCGCACACCACATAGCAAGTCGGGCTGCAGCACCTTCTTGCAAAGCATTTCTGTGCGCTGTTGTCGCCAGCCAGCCAACACTAGACGAATGAATGTGTGGTACAGTACCTAGATCCTCGTTTTCTCCGCCTGAAAGTAATGTGCTGGTGAGACATAGGATCTAGGCACGTGCTCCAGTTGTATTGATCGCTTCGCTGTGATGTAAAAGTGCCTATGTCACGAATATGACACTCAGATGCTGTGTCAGTTAAATATTATTTGAATCAGTAAGATGTTGAGAGTCAAATGATGCTCAGCGACAGGCAGTGCAGCCGGCCACACGGTTGTACGGCTTCAGAGCAGTGCACACAATGTGGCAACATAGCACGGGAGCCAGCGGAGACTGCGATCTTGACTGCTATCTGTTCTCTCCTCCAACTAGTTGCCAGTTAGACGATGTTAGTGGAACACAGGAAACAAACATGTGCTTTTTTTATTTTGCCATTCTGCTGGCTGTATTCTCCTAGAAGCCGCATTGTTGACTGGTGACGCATTCCTGTGAGCGAGTGAGTTGGGGGGAGAGAGGTGGAAGAGAACAAGGAGGCACTTGCAGGGTGACACAACTCTGGCATCTGCTTGGGATGTGTGGCTAGCTTTGCGGAGTGAAGGGAAGTGGAGAAGTCCTAAAATTAAACCAGCTCTGCCTACTAGAGGAAGGGGGGGGGGGGGAGTTGATGCAGTCTAACCAGCTACCGACTTCCTCATCCTCTCCTTCCCTTATTCACTCAGTTTCTCCCTGGCCGCTGAAATGCTCCTGACTAGTGGCAACTGCATCTAGCTCACAGTGCGGGATGAAAGTACAAAATCATGTGATCATCATATCACACAACACAGCCACATGCTGTTGCATACTGTGCCGTTCCTGCCTTCCATTCTTCTTTTCTTTTCTCTTTGCACGCACCACACACACATATACATTCGAACTCGAGCGCCATACACAAGCAGACAGCAAAGAATACTCAAGGTCAGCGCGACACGGGCAGGTGCAGTAACGGAAACAAAGCCAGGGCTGTACAACGCCACACGGCACAGCATTATTCTCAGATTTTGCGAACGTTTCTGACTTCTCTATCAAAATTACTTCGAATTACTAGGACTTGATCCCTGTTAGGGCCAGAAAAAAGCTTTGAATTACAAATTAATCAAATTTAGAACTAACCAAACTCCATAGCATGTAAAATCCTATCCTCACGTTCAGGACCAAGTGATGGCTTTCATTTATATAGCATTTCGAATTACTTGAGTTGGAATTAACAAGGTTTTACTTTTCAATATTTATAAGCCTCTTACTTTAGGGCACTGTTACCTTTGAATAACAACAATTACTGGGTTACTGGGAATCATACAGCGATCTCTCTGACCCCGAGGAAAGTTTACTACATTCCGTAACTTTCAATAGACTTTTACGAGACTGGGAAGTGCATAATAACACTTAATAACTGGCAATGCGAATGGAGACAAAGAACTAGGCATAGTGGCTTGAAGAGCACATAGGTTAGGTTGCCATGCTAAGAATGGTAAATCTCAAATCAAACATGAATGCGCAGCCTCGGCTTACTCACCAAGTCATCCTGGCTAGAATGAGGGTTTGAGGTGAAGGTGGGATCGGGTTTAGGCGTCCTTTTCAGGAAGCAACCCAAGGTAGGTAAGTCGGTGGGCTGACTTAGGCTCCCTTCTTAGGAAGCAACCCAAGGTTTAGGTAGAAGGGTGGGGCTTAGGCTCCCTTTTCAGGAAGCAACCCTAGGGATGGAGGACGTCGGGACTAGGCTCCCTTTTCAGGAAGCAACCCTTTTGAGGTAAGGAGGGGGCGTGCCAGGCTGGCCCGGCCGGAAGGCTGAGCCCTTGACGACTGACTAGCTGGGTGCAGCACCCGCCTTATATACTCCTGAGGGGGGCTGAAAGTACCGTTATCAAAATGGCTGCCGGGCCGCTTGAGGCTGTCTGCATCTACAGGTGCGCCACACTCGCACAAAAGAAATACTCTTTCGTGGCACAAAGTTACTCTGTGAATAATCATAAAACCCGTTTTAGCAATAACAAACAAGTGCAATTTATATTTACGTGCATATTACCTGCAATAGCCGTTTTAGTGCACATTTACAGAGTCTATGCACGGGATTGGCACTACTGGTTGGCGCTTTGCCATATTTTGTAAACTAACACTGGTTCAGGTTAGTAAATGTTGCAAACGCAGTTATACATGGAAAATAAACATCGGATGAGCACTTGTACGTAAGTAAATACTGTTTTACAAATAAAGCTTTGTCTTCATAACTTTACATCAACAGCAATATGGCAATACGGCGATTGACAAAGGTGCGGGCTAATGCTACTGCCCTTAGGTCTAAATGGTAAAGTGTTAAACAAAATCGGGAGCGAGCGTAAAGGTAATTTATAAGTGGATGTGACTGAGTCGTGTCATCTTTTTAAAATTCACATTTTAATGCATTTTGAAATTGGAAACCTCTTTACAGCCATTGTTTACTAACTTGCACATGGTAAACACAGAAGAATGTATCATATACTTAGAGACTCGCCACTTTGATGTTTCATGCATGGTTGGGAGCGTATCATTTATGACCAGTGGTGCTGGTTGATAGTGCTGCATGTATGACTGGCAGTGCTGTAAGTACGGCCGGCAGCGCTTCGTGTACATGTGACCAGTGGCGCTGCCACTTTGCCGACAGTGCTGCACACTTTGTGGTGATTAACACCTGAAATATCGACTGTCTTATCTTTGTTATCTTTGTTGTTTACGTCCGTACATTACAAGACTCTGTGATACAACTGCATTGTTTGGTTGTTGTAGGTTGTTCCAATTTTGACGACCATTCAATTTTCTTCGTTTAAGAAATAATTCTTGTATGGTTGAGTACAGTATATTTTTTTTTCGTGGAATTCACGTGTGGCGATGGAAATTGTGGGCAGAAAACGAAAACCGCTCACTATTGAGCAGAAAATGGAGATTTAAAACAGTTGGATGCGCAGGTCGGCACTCATGTATCGCTAGCTGATAAACTTGGGATTCCTGTGTTAACAATTAACATGATGGTAAAGATGAGACAGACTATTGAAAACATCGCACAGAAAACCGGGCCGATGGCGAAGAAAATCATGGCCTTAAAATCATCACCATTCAATGAGTTGGAGAAACTGGTGAAAGTGTGGTTTGTCAATACGCGCACAGCAGGTCTTCCGGTTGACTGCAAACTTCCGAGATAAAAAGCATTTCACATCGCCACCTCCTCGGCGTTGAAAATTTTACTGCGTCGAACTGTTGGATAGACCGGTTCAAGAAACGACATGACATTGTGTATAACACTTTGTGTGGTGAGAGCAAGAGTGTTGATCGTGACACTGTAGAAAATTAGAAGGAAAAATTGCTATCCCTTGTGTGTGGTTACGAGCCTCGCAATATTTTTAATGCAGTCGAAACTGGCCTATTTTTTAATTTGTCACCTAACAAAACTCTGTGTTTCAGTGGAGAAAATTGCCATGGCGGCAAAAACAGCAAAACAGAGACTCACTGTTTTGCTTTTCACGAACTGTGATGGCAGTGATTAGGTGCCACCTATTGTGGGTAAAAGTCTGAAGCCTAGGTGTTTGAAAGGTGTAAAGACTCTGCCAACAAAATACCATGCATATAAGAAGGCGTGGATTGCCAGAGACTTGTTTACTTCGCAGTTGCAAGCTTTGGATGCAAAAATGGGTGCACAAAATCACTCTTTGTGGATAACTGTGCTGCTCACACCAACACGGTAGCGTTGCGGAACATCACAGTTTGCTAGTTTTCACCTAGCTGCACAAGTGAGCTACAACCACTGGATTTAGGCATCATGCACAGCTTCAAAGCTAAATACAGGCAGAAGTTTGTGCAGAAGGCACTCACCATGTTGGAATGTAATGTTTTATAAAAGCAGGATTTCTCGTCCAGGAAGAAGTCGTGGTTGACTATCACATTGGTAGTCCAGATCAGTGGGAAGTGTTGGGCACTGATGTATCATTTGAGGAATTTGTTAGGGTTGACAATGTAGTTGTTACATCGGAAATACAGTCTCTTGATGATATAATTGAGGACCACATTACGCAAAGTGAAGACATCGCTGATGATGACGATCAAGCAGAAGAAGATGAAAGACCTGCACCGACCTACAAAAAGGCAGTTGATGCTTTTGACACTCTTTCACAATATTTGAACAGTTTGAGTGGAAAAAAAAAATCAGATTTTTTTCTAAGAAGTGATGTCTTGTTTATTGCAAATTTGTTCCAAGAAGTGATTATTTTGTTTATTTTAAATTTTTCCAAGAAGGAATTTTTTGTTTATTGTACATTTTTTTCCCAAGAAGTAATTTGTTGTTTAGGTAGTGTAAATTTTTTCTAATACTGTAAGTGATTTTTTGTTTTGTGTTAATATTTTCCAAGAAATGATTTTTGGTTTATTGCAATATTTATTTTTAAAAATATGTTTTAGTGTTTTGTTAATTGTTAGTTTACATTTGTCACAATGTTGTTCCCTGAAAATGAGGTTTTTAAGAGCAATAAAACTTTTTTCACGTACAATTACGTCTGCTATGCTTTTTTTTCTTTCTTTCATTCTTTATTTTTTTTAATTTTAAAGTATTTAAGTTCATTGATCTGTTTCTGTACACATTTCAGCACAATTATGTGCCTGCAGGTATTACAGTATATGACACATTAAGCTGATTAGGCTCAACATAAATTTCATCTTGTACGATTTCCCTTATAATACACTTTCCCGCATCATACACCATTTTTGGGCAGTCCGTAGAAAAGTGTATGATAGGGGTTCTACTTTACATTCATTCATAACACCTTTTGGCAAATTCAGAACAGAACACATGTGGCTTAGAGTCAATCACTTATGCTTGCAGGCTTCTGAAGCATCTCGCCAGAGTGGTGCGAAAGGAAAGGGCAGGCTTTTGTCAAATGCTGGTTGTAGTTTTTGACTGATATTTACCAATACATAGTAAAGTCTTGTAGCAGCGAGTACAGTAATATGGTAAACTGGTTTATGAGGTAGTGTCAAAAAAGTTTAAAAATTTTCCATCAAAAATTGTTGTTTTATCAGAAGAAATGTGTATGGCGACATTGTGTGAAGTAGCCAGTTTCGTGACAATGTGGAGTGCACTTTTGTTATCTCTCTGATGTAGCTACACACCCCTCCCCGTTAGATGCCTCCCTTCCTACTCTGTACTGTAAAGTTAATCCTTTGGCTGCTCGGATGCCTTTGACACAATCTTCTGGTTTGCAGATTCATCCTACTTTCCATTCAAAGCAATCACATCTCTCTCAAAGTTAAATATGTGGCTTAATGCAAGAACAACCAATGTCAAAATATTGTATGTGTGTTGATCAAGCATAGTTTGCCTTATTATCACACATATGGTGTACTGACATTGGTTGTTCTTGCACTAAGCCACAGAAGTAACTTTCTAAAAAGTCTGCAATTTGAAATCTTTACTGGGTGGATGGATCACTTTCAAGAAGTGGAATTTTGTATCAAATGGCTTGAGGTTGTGGGGGAGAGTGCGATGTTGTGGTGGAACAATGGCTACTAATCAATTGGAAATTTTTATAGTAGTAACACATGTAGTGGGAAGGTGGTGTGCTGATGCTGCTTTTTTCTTTTCTTCACTCTCCCTTTGTCACGACACCAGGGGTGCCGGACAATAAGAGGGTAGGTTCACTGCCACCAGTCTACCTAGAGCTTATGAAAGCAGGGGGATAGACGCCCCTTAAGGCCTAGATGGTGGGAAGGCCTCGCCTGAAAAGATGTTGCCAGGCGTGCGGTTTATTACTTCGGAAGCGAGAAGGGATCGGACGGGTACCGACCTGGACTTACAGCATGGGCAATTCAGACACAGTAAATACTTAACGTTTGCATACCTATAGAGCTATTAAAGATAAGTACCTAAAATAAACCGTAAACATGAAGAACCTGTGCTCAAGGTTCTATTCTATACTACCCCAAGAGAAGTACATACTACAATACTAGTGAATTACAAGATTTTAAACTTGTACTCGCAGTACGCGCAATAGTAGACCTTGCGAAAACCTTTAACTGATTTAGTACAATGATTACATCTACAGGTCTCCATTTCCCGGAGCAAGATGGTCTTCACATATGTATCAGAGACAAACTCTGCCTGTTTACATATAGGACAAGAAACTTTGAGTTTAAGCATGGCAAGCCATTAAAATTCAACGGAAGAAGAATTCAAATTAGTCTTTTATTTCTACGTTTATCAAAAATAACAATTCTTTAACATATAATGAAATGGAACTTCTTTCTGACAACCAAGCTACAATGTTAGTTACAAATATAATAAGAACACTTACATCGTGACATCGTTCCCTCTCGAGCAGCAAGCGTCGATCAGCGACCACGTAGAGTAATCGTAAGAGCAAGAGCGTAAGCGCTAGCAGAGCATAGCGGATCAGAAGAAGGTAAATAAGAGAAGAGCGAGTCAGCTCGCTGAAAGGGTATATATTCATCGACTGCCCGTGACCTCTGGCCTCCCGATTTACGTCAATGGCACAGGGTTCGATGTTACACCACAGAAAAGCAATTGCTGGACAGTGGCATGACTATGTTGCTAACTGCTTTGAACTACTTAAATTGAATCACCAGAGAGAGATCGTCATCCGATGAGCCAAAGTTCAGAAATAATGGCATTCATGCGCCGCAAATGTTTACTTGTTTGCTAGCTGCTGGTTTACGTAACCTCTTTCTTACAGTACAGCCTTTGGCTGATGAAACATTCTAAACAGCTTGCGTGACATGTAGAACTGAACATTAAC
>PNEQ01066694.1:0-39537 GCA_003012365.1 Medauroidea extradentata | reverse complement strand
GACTTATCTAGACCCAAGTAATTTTCCACCTTTTTTAGAGCGTCCCTTATGAAACAAAGCTCTTTGCCCTGGTCATGAACTAGGGTCTTCAGGATGCAGTTTTCATTAGAAAGTTGGTCCAGCTTGTCGGCTAAGCTATTTAGAATAGAAACAATATTGTCCTGACCCAATTTCAGCGCAGCAATATCTGAAATACCCGGCAGGTTGGCACCAAAGCCTGGAAAATCATCAGAGGATTTGTCACACACGTTAGAGGATGATTCATCAGAACCCGAAAGCACTTTAGATTTCGGCGAACGAAACATATTTCCGACAACAGAGAAAACTTAGCCCTCTGAGAACCGGACTAGCAGGAGCATTCGAGAACACAGCCTGCTCTGGCGAGCGCTTGAACTACACTTGATCTATTTAATTCTCCATGTTTGAGGCAAGGAAACAGGAACAGTTAGGCAACCCTTGCATGCTTGATAAAAACTACATAATCTCTATAAGAGCAGTAAGCGGGCATAATGTATTTTCATTTTTGGCAGTTTTATATAAAACTTTAAGTAGTGACGATTTATAATTTTATTTGCGTTTTATGAAACTGGGTGGTATTTTTGTGAGTTCTAACTATAGAATCATATTTTTTAATGTGTGTCCTTTTGGCAGGTAAAGGTATTTGGACATGTGCTGAAGTTTGCACGAAATCAGATAAATAAGATCTGATCAGGTAAGTGAGTGCTACAACAAAGTTAATACACGCCTCCTAACAGATCAAAATTTATTTATAAATCCTGTATTATAAAAAAGTATTATGTTGAAAAATATGATTTAATATTTGTGTGATATAGAGTTCATTTGAACAAATGTAAGCACTTCTATTTCCTGTATATTAGAATCTAGTAGCTAAATATTTTTGAAGTTTTTTTTTTTTTAGTTTAACATTGTATTTTTATAATGAAAATAGAAAGTTGTTAAATTGACAACGAAAACATGTAATTCTTATTTAAGTCGACAAAGGTCATACGAAGTGTGAAAGCTTTCTGTAAATTAAAAATTATTTATCCAAAATATTTAGTACTTTGTTATTGCAAAATGTTCCCCATGAGTAGAAAAACAATTTTAGCTAAATGTCTTAATGTGAGAGATTACTGTAGTAATAAACATTAACAAAAGAATGAATGACAAAGTTTCCGTATAAGTAAACTAAACTATTGTTCATTCAGTTCCAGAACATTTGTTGGCCATAACAATTTAATCTCTAGAAAACTTTCAACAGCCAAATTTCCTATTGAAACCAAAATTAATTTTGCAGCTTTCAATTTTAGTAGGCCGATAATGAATAGTGTACATTTGAATCTTTAAGTTTAGTTTTTAGCATATAAATAATAGGTTTACAAATAAAAGTAAACTATTTGTGTTGTAAAAGTATATTATTTGTTTTCAAGAAATTATCTCTTCAAATTTATTGATGAAGTGTTTGCGAAGATTTATGTAATGTTGATTCCTTCCAATAAAACAGTATTATAGTTACAAGTTCAATTAGATTATCAGGCATCATGCTTGGTGGAAAGGGGACCAAAGAGGACATTACCAACCTAAAGGTGATTGTATTAAGTTACCTGTTGGGGTTAGATAGGTCTAATGTGACCAGGTTATACCTTAAAGCCTTCAAGCAATCCAGGGTCTCCTTGCTTACTGGATACTTGAAATATTTAGGTTACTGTTCGAACCCCGGAGTCTGAAATTTTCCTCTACCCATGCTAACCTCGTGACTTAAAACAAGTGTTTATTCAATTGTAAAATCTGCCATTGCAGTTTTGCTATAATGATGCCAATTTTGCATGCAATATAATCATTTTTATAAACTGACTTTAGTGTTATTGTTATAGTGTTAATTTTTTAATTATATTGAATGTATATTTCATTTGTTTCAGAGTGATGTTAAATCATCTGATAAGACTGACAGCATTTCTTCATTGAAAAAATTTTCTGAAAAATTGTCAAATGTTTCCCAGAAGTCTTGCTCTAGTAAACAAGGAATAGCATCCCATCCAGTAATTGAGAATGATGCATTTGAAGGAATTGGTGATGATGATTTGTGACTTTCAAGTCAATCTGTTTATTCACCGTGTTAAGAAAGTGGGCTAGAGATTGTTATACTTACTAAAGGGTGATTCTTCTTGACAATGATTCTTGGATGCAACAGAAATGAAAACAAGTTTCATCAAAAATGTTCAAAAAAATTTATTTTATAGATAGTGTATTATTTTCTGACAACTATAAATGCCAGAGTTTTTTCTCGTTACTGGATACCCTTAGGTGTAAGAGAAGCCCTCATGTGACATGTAAACAGCCCTGTAATGTGTCACACACATTCTTTTTTACCTGAGATCACTGACATGATTCCCTATATGTTGT
The DNA here is from genome assembly GCA_003012365.1 of Medauroidea extradentata. Classification (NCBI taxonomy): domain Eukaryota; kingdom Metazoa; phylum Arthropoda; class Insecta; order Phasmatodea; family Phasmatidae; genus Medauroidea; species Medauroidea extradentata. The sequence continues at coordinate 37,134 of PNEQ01066694.1, read as the reverse complement.
TCACTAATTATTAAATCTAGTTTTCTAATATTTAAATTCAATTTAATTTTTAAATATTTGTTGAAAGAAAGCGTATTTCGAACACATTTTTTTTTGTTTTTAAAAATACTGAACTCATCATAAAAACACGATTTAGCAGTCTTAAAAATGGTTAAAAACTGCTTTATCACACTGCTCTTCTTGAAGAAACAGTAAAATTAATATAGCTGCTTTTGCTTAAGGATGTTTAAGAGGTGAAAAATTGCAATTTTATATTTGTATGAAATGGTTAGGTTTATAGACGTTACTTGGTAGTATATTTTCCTTTTATGAAAAAAAAAAAATATTTGTTCATCCAGTTTTTCGATAATGGCATTTCGAAGTCAAAATTTGCATATTTTTACTTCATACAAATCTTAAAAACCATTCAACATAATTAAATGAATAAAATCACATCAAAACTACATGTCACAGTCTACAGCTTGAAGCATATAAAAACCCATTATAAATTTTTTTTTGTATTTAACAAAACATTTTTTTTAAATTTGCTAATTTTTTTTATACATTTAGTGATCTTTTTTAAATTCTAACATATTTTATAATGGGCTTTTATATCCTTCAAGTCATAGACCATGACATGTAGTTTTGATGTAATTTTACTAATTTCATTTTGTGTACTGGTTTTTAAGACTTGTAAGAAGTAAAAATTTGCAAATTTTGACTTTGAATTGCCACTATGGGAAAACTGGCTGAGCTAATTTTTTTTTTGTAAGAGGTATTTGTACATTCAACCAATGTCTACAAAACTAACTCTATTTTAAACAAATATATAATTATGACTTTTCCGCACTTGAACACCCTTAGCTTGACACTACACTTTCCACAAATAAAATTATATGATTACCTCTTAAATTCTAATAGAAAAAATTACTGCAAAAACATTCTGCAACAATGAAATATTCTGTGCATAAAAGCAGTACAGTACTATGATTGATTAAATTTTTTAATCTTTTGGACATATTCTGTTGGAGAACTGTCATCCCAGAAAATGATGTAGGTCCAAAATATTTTGTTTACTCATTCATTTCCGTTGCAAGAATCTTTCAAACAAATTATATGTGTAGTTCTTGATGTCAGGACCAGTGTCACCCACATAATTTCTTATGTATTGTCTCTTGCAGATAATAAAAAGCATCACATGAGGACTTCTTTTGAAAACACGCATGCAATAAACTTCAGTTGTAGGTCATTTATGTACCTCTAAATACAATGGTGTAAACTTTGTAGTGTAACAATAAGGGACTGAAGATTGTTTCTATTTTGAAATGTAAAAAGCAGATGTGATGAAAATAATTATATGTAAGGACTCTCGATTCTTCTAACCTCAGTTCAAATGTTCAGGGTATGTAAGTGTTGAAATATAAATGTAAGTAAGGATGCCGGTCGCAGAATGAGAAAGCAATAAATGTTACCACGCAGAAAACACAAGCAATAAATGTTATCACTGTTCGGCCTCAGAACTTGATGATGAATAATAGTGATGTATATAGTCTGATCAGTAACTCTTTCAAAATTTTTCTGCAGTTTATCATAAGAGTAATTAGCTTTTTGCCATGCATAATGAAACATTCTACTGATATCTGCTGACAGTTGAGTGTAATTCAGAAAATTTATTTTCAAACTAAGTATTCTGTAATATAAATTATGGCAGCAATATATTAGACTGTATTTAATTTTATTCTTCTATCTTATTTGCATGAATATTACATTGTCTAGAAAATAAAAATGTTGAAGTTGAACATATTTCCTAGTTTTTGGTTGAGTATTTTTAAACAAATATCTCTGATTTCTTCTCAGAATCCTCCTGAAGTGTCCTTTCATGCTTGTTTTCTGACTAGAAATCACATAACTCAACAAATTTGTCAGATATATATATACAGTGAACCCTCGATAACTCGGACTAAAAGGGGGGAGAAGCTGTCCGTGTTACGATTTGTCCGTGTTATCGAAGGGTGTCCGGAGAGGTGGGTTAATCAGTCATTAATCACAAGAAATGCGAAGAAATTAGTACGCTATTATTTCTACAAGCAAAAGAGGCTGCAATAAATACTGTTTTGACATAACTATCGTATCAAGTTATGGGAGGGCCACCATGCAGTGGGAAAATTAACGTAACGTGGAGGACTATAAAAGAATGTCAAACAAAGTGGGCAGTCAGATCTTTATTTATTTTTTATGTTGCTACTTCTGGCTGATCCTTTTTTTTATCTCTGTGCTAGAAGCTGACACCAGGCACCCTTCTATCACATAAAAGTTTTAGTCTGACTGGCGACAGCCAATGTGCGTGCACGTGTGAGAGAGATAAGAAATGATCATTGGAGATAAGCTAAGGAGGTTGCGAGCAGAAGTAGTCAAGGTCAACCAGTACAGTCTCGTGCAATACAAACGCCGCACGTGACCACACGCATCTCACACAAGGTGTTTACATTGAAAAATTCCGTACGTCCGGATGTCACAGCGTAGGTGCAGCAGCCAACTGCTAGCCTGATAGTTACTCTACCCTCCTTCAAAGTTACAAAGGTATAATAATAATTTCCCTCGTATACATGAATAAAAACGGTACTGTAATTAACAATCCTTCTGGGTCACTGTACATTATGTGAACATATTTTAACACTACTAATTTTAAAATTTAATTTTATGTATGTAAATTGCATCATAGAATACATAATTCACAGCTGTATTCTTACACAAATTGTCATATTATAAAGTAATAAAATTTTAATCATGTTGTACAGAGTTACCGTATTTACTCGCGTAATCGCTGCATATTTTTGACCAAATTTTAGGCCCAAAAAATGAGGTGCGGCCATTATAAAGGGTTTTCAAAAAATTACCTTCAAAATTTTTTTTGGTGTAGAATATAACAAATGTACATTTTTTTCTATATTTACTCATTCATAACGTGTACATTTCTTCTAAAATAAATAAAAAGATTTTGTCGGTGTATAGTAAAATGGAAAAATTAAGACTACAAAATCTTGTTAATCCATTCACATGCGTCACTCATTGAAAATTGTTAAAAATTATCCCGCATAAGACGTTTACATTTTATGGTCCATTACATGTACGCTATTATTTCCCGTGAAGTAGTTTATAAACAAATCCGATTCACACTTAAAACATTACAACTCTCCAGATGCCGTTATGTTATCAACAGAGCATCATCAACAAGCGAGCGTGACTCATCATGTCCGGCTTGGGCATAGATGTTGTGTTGTTCTTTCACCACCCACGTCGGCTCTTGAAAACATTGTTGTTAAAGGGGCGTAAAACCTTCTCACCAATTTTTCTACAAACGCAATGCAAAGCAATGATTTTTAATTTTTCTATTTAATGTCCGGGACAATTTGTTTGCAACCCTGAATTAATTGTAGGCTACATACCAGAACAAAATAATTTTCCATTTATGTGTCATTATAACCCGTAGTTACCGTCATTTCACAAGCATCACATTGAAATGTTTATTTACGACACACGTGCGTGCCTGGCTCGCTGGGCGAAGAGGGAGGAAAGATAAAGAAGTGAGAGGTCGGCCTGCTGCGTTGCATCTTTACTCACGCGTCGCGCGCCTCGCTATCAATATTTTGCCACACGGAACTTGCCAGACATTTACTGTGGGATTATTAAAGGCTAAGTAGCGATGGACGACTTCGTTATAAAGTTTAATACTGTTCTAAAATATAATGGGATGAATTTAAATCCAGCAGAAACGATTTTTATGTATTTTAACCAAAAAATAATTAATTAAAAATAATTAAAATTTTTTAAAATTCTGTCCGAGTTATCCGAAGTCCGGGACATCGAGGTCTGAGTTATCAAGGGTTCACTGTATTAAAAATGAATGCAACGTATATCTTAGAATGTCCGTTTATCATCTTAAACATAAATCTTTGTTTAATTTAACTCTCCATACAAGGTCAAATTTTCTATAATGTTCTAATAAGGATATAATAAAATTGGTTCGCTAAACATTGTTTTACATGCTCTTACTTTCAAACGTTTGCACACCCTGACCATTCATGAGGCTGTGAAAATCTGCATTCCTAGATATGTAATTATTTCAGTGCAGAGCTTTTCGCTATGCAACAAAATGTCACTATCTTCTTAACACCTCAGTTTTTAGCTGGTGCAGCAATCACCATTGACTGCAGAGATATTCAATTGACTTGCAATTAAAAAGTAAGAGGTTTTGTTTGTTTTAACCTAAGGATGTTTTTTTTTTTTTTAATGGGAGCTGTTCAATAGTCTGTGTTTGATTACAAATGAAAATATCAGCAGTTGTGGCTTTTGTTGGAAGATCAGAATTTTTATTTGTTTAGTTGCTTGTTTAGTGTTTCAAGATATGCATCGATAATGACATACAGATAATAAGTGTATTTTTGTTGCCATGTTTATGTTTCACACATGTTTAAATATATGTTTTCAGACTGTTTGTAGCTAGAAAAATTACATTAATGTTATCTATCAGTTTAATTGTAGAGCAGTGATAGGTTTCCTGTGAAATTCAATGTGATAAATACCCAAAACCAGTGGCCCAAATTTTATATGCATTTCACTCCGCCATGTGATTCATAGAAAACATAATTTTTTAACTCTATTGTGTAGTTAAAAAAAAAAAAAAAACTTTTTTGTAGTAGCACTTTATGTCAGCTTTTGTTTTGTGAGGTTCAGATAAGCATTGTTTTAATGACTACTGCCAGAAAAGGTTTGTTTGTGGTTATGTTTATGTGCCAGATGTGTAGAGAAATATACTGTAGACTGAATTCAAAACCTACATGAATTCTGCGTTATTTTAATATGCTGTGTTACCTATTTCACAGCATTTATTATTAATAACCATTGTTTATAATTTTTTATTAGTAGTATTATTTTACTTTTAATGTGCATTGTTATTTTTTTTCACAGATTTTATTATTAAAAACCAACAGTTATTATTTTCATTGTTAGTGTTATTATTTTATTTTTAATATAATAAACTAACACCAACCAAACTGGTCACAGCCAACAACCTTCCCATCTTTGACACAATCATTAATTATCTCCTACCTATTACAGTTCTGCTGGATACCTGAGTTATTTCATAAACGTTACACAAAAACTCTGTAAGTTGGGTACCTTTACCTTGAAATATTTCTCATGTTACTCCTATAAATTGTTATTTTTTAAAATTGCATTTCTTACCTATAGATATGATTTTATGTCATTACCCTTGACTGTTTCCTCAACTACCATTACACCATAAAGTAGTTGTATTAAATTAAAGCCTACAGTAGTACCTGATGAAAAATGTACACAACTTCCTAAACAGCCAAAATACACCTCAAAATGAATAATCTCGATATAAATACCTCTGCAAAACAGTTTGGAAAAGATACACACACATAACTACTGTCATTAATAAATGAAAATTAGCTAACTCATACAATGCTACAAGTGTAGCATGACATTATACCTTACCTTGTAACGTATATACTCTGATCGTGTTTCACCTCCATATTCATAATGCCTGAGAAGATATCAGCAGTGCAACATCAATTAACTACATATTTTTTGCTTTCTCTGTGAAATATAAATATTTTGTATAAATGTTCATCCGTGTACAATCACATCTGAAGCGTTTTCAAATAAGTATTCTAAATTATAACGCACTATTGGCTTCAGTCAAGTAGATAATATTTTTTGCTAAAGCTCCTCGAAAGAAAATTGCTTCACCAAACTGATTTTGGTTTATTTTACTAAAAACTGCAGTTAGTTAGTTCTCAAAATTTTTTTTTTAATATTCTTTCCGTTAGTAAATAAAATCAAAATTCACCTTGGAATACTATTTTATAAACAATTGTGACCAGTGTAATAAAATTAGCTTAAATTTGAGGACCCCTCCTCCTTCCCAGCCAACAGATAGTTGAGATAGTCTATGATTTTGCCCTATTTCCCCAGTGTTGTTTTTTCTGTGAGACCATTAGTTTGTCAATGGCCTTAGTATGCTTGTAACAAATGTTCGTTATTTAGGTTTACAGGAACTTTTTTTTACACATCACATGCTTTAGGTATGAGGGAGAATAATTTATCTCCTGTTTGTAGCAATAATCACTAGAGAATTTCTTACTTCAAAAAACTTTTACTGTTGCATTACTTTGTTTATTGTAAATAAAAATTCACATTACTTAGTACAGAATTTATTTGCAAGATGTGTAAGCCTCATCACTTGTTCAGTAATACTATTTTGCCTGCCACATTCAAACATCTTATTTTTCATGTATACCATTAAGGTTACATAGCAGTAAACCGTGTCCTTTAGCAGTTTTGTTTGATCCCCTTATCTATCACATATTTATTATAGCCTCATTTATTGCCTGCAAGCGTTGCAGATAGTTAAAAATGATTAAACTCTGTGAAAGATATTCCCTAGTATTACATTGAGGAAAATTTCTCTGCCTTTGAAGGAAAAATTTGCATGGATGAGTTCCTTGCCAAACATTATTAGTATCTAGCTAATTTCTAAAACATGTAAAAGTCTTTTTACTACTGAAGTTGTTCAGTACTAAAAAAACTTTTACGTATTTTAGAAATGAACACAATTGTTTCTTAATTACTTTTGATACATTCAGATTTTTTTATTGGAACTTAGTAGAAATAAAATGCCATTTTTTTTAAAGAAAACCAATAATGATCATTCCACAGTACATACAGTGAGCATGTTTGATGCAGTGTTGGCCAATAGTAAGGTGATAAGTAGAAATGCAGAGACTAGTGATGCTGACATTATTGCAGTTATTATTAGAGGTGACATATTTTTATCTTGTCTTGCTCTCCAGAAAATGCACACAGTCCTCAAAGTGTTCATAAACATCTGATATCCAATACTAAGTCACTGTTGATTCAAGACATTACTTTGTGTCAGAAATTATTCGTAGTTTCGGTTAAATTCACAAATATAATTATAAATGTGATTATAAATTAGCCATTAGAATGTTTGTATGTACATTTGGGACTGTAAATATGAGTTCTATCTAATACAGCATATTATTTTTATCTGATTGATTATTATTAAACTATTTACAGGAGAAATATTATATGTACATAGTTTTACGCTTACTACCCAGCAGCTACAGCCATTACTGACATAGTTCGCTATAAAGTATAAATCATTGTTTTTCAATTTGAAACCCAGTTATTCATTACAGTAATCTGCTAAGCTTATTTAGTATCAGAATCCTAAATATTACATACCTTTTATATCACAAACTCCGGACTTCCCACTCCACTGGCCATGGAGGGGTAGGCCCGGGAAGGGATGGTCTGGTTCCATCAACTGGCGGTAGGGGCGCGCGTGTCGGCGAGCTGAGTTGGCGGCCGCTCGAGCAGCAGAGCTCACTCTTCGGTCGGGCGTGGACGAGAGGTGGTTTAGGCAGGGAAGCCCTCCACACTGTGTGAAATGGCGGATTAACGAGTGCCGCCGGATGATATCCGAGACTTCATGTGGTTTCTCTGCGCCACCTGGTAAAGTGGACAGGAGCATTGCCAAGGGACATTCCTGCTTGTGTGGTGAGTACACCTAAGCTGACGGCGGAACCTCAAGATATGGGTGAGTTTCCCCCAACATTTTCCGTGCAGTTGCATTCATCGCCAAGGGGATCCACTGAACTTGGGCTTACGGCGATCATCTAGCTTCCATAAATATCAAGCAGGGCCTTAAGTGAGACTGGGAGCGCCGAGTTACAGCAAATGTGACTGTACCTGGATGAGTACAGGCTGACGAGTTTATGGAAATTTAATGTCGCCCTCGAGAAAATAGATTGTCTACTAACAATCAGGTTTCTGCAGAATTGCTGGAGACTGTATGCGGATGAATGTTATAAGAGGCATTAATGTGTTGTAGTGGAGAAATCCGTGTGTAAAATTGTACTAATACTATTAATAAGCATCGGGCACTTTGTTGTTCTTTGTGGGGGGGGGGGGGTTTATCGATGATTTGAGTGTATAGAAATTATAATTGTGCGCACAGTGCACGAAGCCCTATTGGATGTTTGTATTGTAAAGGCTTGTAAATCTGAAAAGTACCTGTATATATTTATGATCAGTGAATTTGCCCGAGTTTCTTTGTTCAAGACTGTTGTTGACAAACCTTGCAGCCTACATCTTCAAGAATAGGTAGGAGTTTGCTCGAGTCTTGCCCTGTTTGTGTGAGCTTTGGCCATGAGGCTAAGTATTATGGGTATTTACTTATCAAGGCCTTCAGCCCGAGAGAGTAAATTGGGCCATTGCCCGGCACATTAAAAGGCTATGCTATTGTTATTCCCAAGTGTATGAGGCAAGAGATTCTCTGCTGTGTTCATGCTGCTCACCAGGGTACAAAAAAATGTATACAATGGGCACGTGGTACAGTTTTTTGGTCTGGCATGACGTCTGAGATTGTCAGATTTGTGACTAACTGTTAGGTGTGTAACAAATACAAAAATCTAAGCAAAAAACAGCCACTGCTCCCTCATCCAGTCCCTAATCATCCATGCCAGAAGGTAGGAATTGATGTTTTCTTTTTAAATGACAAGCCATATTTACTTGTTGTGGATTATTATTCCAAGTGTGTTGACCTGACAAAACTTAGAAGACAAACCAGTAGTTGCATAATCAAATACTTTAAAAACTTGTTTGCTAAGTTTGGTATTCCAGCTGTTCAAGAGAATTCCAAAAGTTTGCGAGGAATTGGAATTTTCATCATGCCACATCTAGTCCTCACTATCTGAGATCAAATGGGATGTCTGAGCACTACATCCAGACCATGAAAAAAACTCTTAAGAAGGCTATGGAAGTTAAGAATGATTTATAGTTGGTTCTTCTAGAGACATGTAACACACCAGTTGTTTATGGGTTTTCTCCAGCCCAACTGCTTATGTGGAGGAGGCTTAGGGCAGGTGTTCCTGTTGTCCCGTCATTCTTGAACCCCTCATTGCATGATCACGCAGCTGTTCGCAAGGCCCTGGTTGATAGCCAGAAGCACCAGAAATGCTACTATGATAAACATGTTAGTAGTCTTAAAGAATAACCTATGTCAGAGGCAGTGAGGGTACAAACATCTAAAGGGTAGGTTCAAGGTGCTACAATTCTCAAACCAGCTGATTGCCCACGATCATATTTCATCAAAGTGCAGAATGGTAAATTTTGGTACGGTCTGTAACACTTGAAAGGGGGGGGAGGGAGTCACAGGGCAGTACCTCCACTAATGGTGAAATCAGTGGGAACCAACGGGTTGTTACTCAGGATTTTAAAGGGACTGAGGGTTTGTATAAGGATGGGTTTTGAGGCTTTACAGATCAAGAGTGTAAGATAAGTGCGGGATCTGATAATGCAACTGCTGTAGAAAGGAGTGGTTATTTTGGAACTCAAGTGGTTGTCAACAAATGTGATGAACCAATTGTGACGTGCACTGGCACGTAGCACTTACTTGGCCTTTTATCAAATAGTAATTTCAGTTTTTTATTTTTTTCTTAATTAACTAATATATTTTTTTTATTGTTTATAACAATTTAAGTAAGCCAACTTAACCAGTGATAACGATGTACATGGCGGGATTCCATCATATTAATTGGGGATGCTAGTAGAGAAATTAACATTAAAATTTTATTCAAAATTTAAAATTTAACTGTTAAGGCAAGATAAATGTATTAATTTTACATGTCAATTTTGTCTCAGTCATATCGTGTTTGGACTCATTTTAAAGCCAATTTAATTTCAAGCAACTTTTCTGAGTAACTTTTTTTTATATTTTGCCTTGTTTGGATTTTTAAAATCTCAAGTAGCCTCTTAGCTTGCTTCTCCTGGAATGGAATTTATTTGGCAGGCTGGTCAAAGTTCACGTGCTTGGAAGCAAATACAGAAATGCTGGGTTTTAAAATTTCAAATAAGCTCTGAGCTAGCCTGTGCTGGGATGGATTTATCTGGCAGGTAGGTCAGAGTTCACTCGCTTGGAGGCACGTACAGGGACGTGCTGGAATGCGATGAGCTCTACCGGGCGTTTCTCGATCGACGTGGGGGTAGGGCCGTACGCAAAAGAACTCAGAAAAGCTGGTGGTCCGCGGCAGATTGGTGACACTGCACATCCCTAATTAATAATTAATGAATGTTTAGCTGGTATGGTGAAACAAAACTCTTTGCAAATTTTGTCAGTAACTATGTTACATATGTATTTTAGGTTATAAATGTCAGTTGACCAGTTTTTTAAGAAAGTTGGATACTGATATATCCCTCCGCCGCTCGGCCGAGTAAGTCCAGGTGTCCGCCCAGGGAAGTTAGCTGTCATCTGTTGGAGCTAGAGAGCGGTCGCCGGGAGATGGCCGGCTAAGTTTTGTGTTGAAGTTTGCAAACAGGCAGTCGTGATATGTCGGAGCTTGGTCTCGGTCGCGGAAAGATGGCCGGCTGAGTGTTTTGATTATTTGGGTCGTCATGGCGGGAGGAAGAGGACGAGTTAGATGTGGGAGAGGGGTTATGAAGCCTAGAGGGCACAGTCATTAGAAGAGATTCTTTCTCTTCCTTTTTTGTTGTCTCTCCTTTTGGCATTTTGCCTTTTCATATACAGGATGTAAGGAAATTAATAGCCCAAACTCTAGGAGATGATTCTTCATGCAAAGTGAAGTAGACTTTGTATTTGACACTTTCAAGAAAAGTGAATATTAAGGGCGTAATAAGCCCTTAAAAATCGAGATTGAATACTTTATTTCGTCAAAATATCACAAACTGTTAGGAGTTAAGTTACGATTATTTGAATGGTGTAACATAATTTTTGCTATCGTTAACATGTAATAACTTCAGCCTTCAAACCACCCCCTTCCATAACATTAATAGGGGTTGCATCCCTAAAATTGCATAAAAATACGTTAGTGTTACATTTACGAACCTAACATGTTGTAAACTGCATGAAGGACACCGTAAGGAACAAAAAATGCCCTCTGATCGCGAATGCCTTTTACCAGAAAAACGTACACAACTATTCTGTGCCTGGTATGCAGGCAAAATGTACTATTTCTGCTAAGAAATGGATGTGTACCATTTGTTCAGGTAAATGCAACCCGTGATACAGTTGTTGAAGCATGTCGTGGAAGGTAGTTACATAAGCTTAAAAACAAAACCGTGCCCAACTAAGTGGCTTAGAAAAATGTACCAAATAAGACTACAGAAATCACGTGAACTTAAGAAACAACAGAATGTATCAGTACGTATTTTATGTACTTACTTCATTACAACAATCGTATGGGGAATGCATTCTAGGGCGAGAATAACTCCAAACAGGTTGATGGCGATGATTTTGCGGTCTACTACACAAGAGAAATAAGGCTGGGCGAAGAAGTAGGACACGTTGCATTCATTAGGAGTAACCCTGTACATGTAATAATGGGACAAATGTAGTTTGTTACAATTGCGATAGATGTCAGCATTGTTATTAATGTGCCAAAGAGCAGCTGTGAATACGCGTCACTCAGTGAAGTAGCCTACCTGTGTATCGGATGGAACGTTACACGAGGGCTGAAAAGGCCAATATGCATCTTGTGTATGGCAGAGCGAATGGACGTGATAGACATGTGCAGCGTCTTTACAGAGAACAGTTTCCCGATCGTATGATACCAGATTATTGGACATTTACACGAATCGACAGCCAGCTGAGGGAAACAGGAGGATTCAAGTTGAGTTGCATTTAAACACGCTGAGACCTACATTAAAACTTGCACAGTCCTAAGTGCAAATGTTGTGTACCTCCCATTTTGCAGAGAAACATGCGGAATGCTGGCCGTCCCAGATATGTGCGTACTGTTGTTTTCGAGGAAGCAGTACTTCAGCATGTCGACGACATGCCCGCCACTAGTACACGCTCCGTGGCGCACCAAATAGACGTGTCCCATTCGACAGTGTGGGAAGTACTACGTGAAAATACTCACCATCCATACCGCTTGCAGCAAGTACATGCGTTGCAGCCAGTTGATTACCTGGCTCGACAGGCCTTTGCACAGTGGTTTGTGCAGCGCACAGAAGAGGATCCGCAGTTCCCATCGTTCATGCTGTTTACGGATGAAGCAACGTTTACACGTAAAGGTTCTAACAACTTGCATAACAGTCACACGTGGTCATACGAGAATCCAAACACTCGTGTTCAACGTGGATTCCTACAGAAGTTCTCGGTGAATGTGTTGGCGGGTATGGTGGCAAATGAATTAATTGGGCCTTACATCCTCCCACCTCGCCTTTTTGGTGTTACGTACCGGATATTTCTCGAAAATACGCTACCAGATCTGCTAGACGATGTACCACTGGTAATCGGACGGAACATGTGGTTGCAATTGGATGGTGCGCCTCCTCACTTCGCTCTTACTACGCGAAAATACTTAAATACGACGTTTCGGGACAGATGGACTGGCACTGGTGGATCTGTTGCATGGCCGCCACAATCCCCTGATCTAAATCCTTTGGATTTCTTTTTGTGGGGTACATGAAAAGTGCTGTGTATCAGACTCCAACTGTGGACGAGGAGGATTTGGTAGCACGACTCGCAATTGTAGCAGGCAGTGTGCGAGATATCCCAGATATATTTGAACGTGTGCGTGGGTCGCTACTGCGTAGGTTGAGGCTGTGCTGCGAATGTGGAGGAGGTCATATCAAACACCTCCTGTGATGTAGGCAATAAGTTATGATCGTTATGATGAGATGTAACGCTTCTGTATCACTCCTTGGGAACGCAACTTCGCACAGTCTTGATTACCGGCATTGTGCACCAACTTTTCAACATATCCGAGTATTGTAATCTTTGAGTATGACAAATGTGTAGACTTTCACGAGTGACCTTGCGTAGGCCAGATAGTACTTTTGTTCAGTAGGTCATACGACTGATTACTGTACTTCATCCGAAACATCTGTGTGGATATATAAGGCAATCCCTGTCAATGTTTCAACTGTGCAGCGGACTAAACGTCTTAGTCACAGATTTGTTTCCAAATTAACCTAGTCGTCTGTGGGCTTGATTTCGTTTTTAAGCTTATGCATTCCACGACATGCTTCAACAACTGTATCACGGGCTGCATTTACCTGAACAAATGGTACACATCCATTTCTTAGCAGAAGTAGCACATTTTGCCTGCATACCAGGCACAGAACAGTTGGGTACGTTTTTCTGGTAAACGGCATTCGCGATCAGAGGACGTTTTTTGTTCCTTACGGTGTCCTTCATGCAGTTTACAACATGTTAGGTTCATAAACCTAACACTAACGTAATTTTATGCAATTTTAGGGATGCAACCCCTATTAATGTCATGGAAGGGGGTGGTTAGAAGGGTGAAATTATTACATGATAATATCAATAATTATGTTACACCATTCAAATAATCGTAACTTAACTCCTAACCGTTTGTGATATTTTGACGAAATACAGTATTCAATCTCAATTTTTAAGGGCTTATTATGCCCTTAATATTCACTTTTCTTGAAAGTGTCAAATACAAAGTCTACTTCATTTTGTATGAGGAATCATCTTCTAGAGTTTGGGCTGTTAATTTCCTTACACCCGGTATAGTTTTGTAGTAACCTGAAGTAGGTATTAATAACAGCATAGTCAGTAACTAAGATAGATAAAGTACACGGCCAAGTACTACTACTGAGGGCAGGCGGAAAGGCTTAATACATAGATAAGAACAATCCACCTCAACTAACCCTGGGCAAGCACTCGCTATGTGAATAGGTTGTTCTGCTTGCAAACTACACTTACAATAGCAACGGTAGAGAGTTACGTCCCCGAATGCACAACAACACGCAGCAGCTACAGCCGACCAATTAACTACGACTGCAGCGAGGGCGAAGGTCATGTAGGGACCCCCGTCACTTTCTGGCGCCGAGGAACGGGGACTTGAGGGAATCCAAGTACCTCGGGGGGCCCTCGGACCCGCAACTACAACAATCAGCCCTTCCAGTGCCAGGACAGCGACAGTTCAAGATAGTGATGGGCACTATCGAATGTTCGCTATCGATTAAGTCGATAGTAATTCACTATTGTTCCTTCCGACTACTATGAAAAAATATTCGACTGAATTCAGTCGTTTTCTGTCTTTCAGTGTCACCCTGGGTCCCTTAACTTGAACAAAGAGATTATTCATGAAAGGCCAGGAAGTGCCTTCCTTCCCTGCATAAATTTTATGATGGCCTGAACAGCAGGGGTTGGGGTAACGGTCGCCTTTGTGAGAGGGTGGAACTTGCTTGATGATGGGCTCTACACTTTTTTCTGCCTCTGCCGCACTGGACAACTGCCCTCCCCTCCCCTCACTCCTTCACAGCCCGTATACCTTCACATCGACTGTTTTCAGTCGCTTTTTCCTGCCGAATGTTTTCAGTCACATCTTGTGTCTTACTACTTAACAACTATTTTTCATTTAGTTCAGTGATGACTGCAACTGTGTAGTATCTCCATTTTTTGCTCTTGTTAAATGTTTTATTGTAATCTTACTCTGTTTGTTGCAAAAAAAAATTAAAGGGTTTAATAACTATGTTCTATAATATTTCAAGGTTTAATTATTACGATATGAGTAGAGTTATTTGTCCGAAATGAATAGGAAAAAAATATGAGATGTGTGGCTATGTAGTTGAAAGATTTGGCCAACATCTGCTGTATGTAAATTGTGCAAAAAAAGTTCACATTTTAAGTATAATACTTTCAAGCCAGTAATGTCACTGACTGTGAACTTTGGGACATTCTTGACACTAGAGTGTTGGATTTAAAAAATTCAACTACCTCATTAAGTAATGCTGTTATTCACTCTGACAGTATTTACAGGGTGTGCCTTCTGATCAAAGAAGTTGTCCAGTAGAGTACTGCAGAAAAAAAAAAGGCTCAATTCTTTGACATTGCTTTTACATACGAACGTGTATGTCTCAGCAACTTCAATTCCTTCAGAAAGAGTGTTATTTAAAGTTGGATTAATAAAAGTCAGATCACAGAAGCAACATTAAATCTAAGCTACTTAACATAGTGATATTTTTGAACTTGAATATACAATAACACTAATAATAATGAAACGTTTTTTGTATTGCAATGAGGAAAATTTTAAATTTTACCTGTTTTTGTATATATATGTATGTGTGTGTGTATGTGTGTGTGTGTGTGTTAACTTATAATTGGTAATTCATTACACTTTTAAGCTTATTTTATTTAGAATACTGCAATTAACATATTTCCCAACTATAAAAATCAAGCAATTTTGTTGTATAAATACTTTGTCAGATAATGTTAATGTAATATTTATTTTATTTATTTAATTTTGTTGAAATTAAAATTTTTTTACAGTTTCTTAGAGTAATAATCTTTTGTGTTTGAAGGCATGGCTACAAATTTTTATATCCATATTAATTTGTTAAATTGTAATTACTGAAATTGCTAAATAGAGTGGAAAGGGAAATCTTATTCAAATGTTAACTGCTGCCATATAGTGAACTTTAATATTATGTATTTCAATTATCCTACAGTATTAATGTGTTCCGAGGCAGTGCACTTTGAATCACAGCTGCTCACAGCCAAAATTTTAGCCATCTGTACATTTTAAGTCAAAAATGTAGTCGACTGAAATCTATCGACTTTTCAGTCGATAATATGTACTGGCTATCGTTTAGATAGTCGATAGTAAATTTCAGTCGATAGCGCCCATCTCTAGTTCAAGGACGGCAGCGGTACGAGGCCTAAATGTGGGCAGCCTTTCCACCCTCCTGCCAAGAAAAAAAACAAAAGGAGATATGTATGCACCGTAGATGTCAACAAACTTAACTCATGGTAAAGTAGTAGAAGAGAGCAACCAACAACAGGTTAGTGTGTACCAGTGCTGGTAGGTAAACAAAATGAGCCGTTTCAAATTGTGCATCGTATCGGCAGTTTGTTTTCTCTGTTGCTTTTTTTTTCCTTAAATCACACAGAAAATGTATAATTTGTAATGCAAACATTGTTGTTTAGTTAAGTGGGTACACACAGTTTGCATTATTAGTACATGTCTAGGTTGAAAATTAAGTTATAAACAGAATCTAAAATCATGGCAGCTTCAGAAAAGGATTTTTTAGAATTAATAAAAGAAATGTTAGAGGCACAAACTAGAACATTGGTAAGAGAAATTAAGAGAGATGTTAAGGAGGTAAAGGAGGAACTGAGTAGTGAAATTAAAAGTTGTGCGAATGTGTTTAAAGTAGAACCAACAAAAGCTATTAAAAACACTGAGGTTGGTGTAGAGTTAGGCCAAGAGATAAATAATGTGCAGGAAGGTGAAGGTGAGGTTAGGCCTAATAAAGACATTAATGTTGTGTCACATGAGTTTGTAGTTAAAGGGATTAAAGATAGTGACTGTGTGAAGAATGAACGTAGTCGAAGGAAATGCAAATTGATCAGTAACTGGGGGGTGAAACTAGAGAAATGTGAAATGGACAGAGCATTCTGGGGGACAGGAGAAAAGTGTAATGTCGTCATTGTGGTAAGAGAGGTAGAACAGTGCGGGGTGCAGGAATGGCACCTGAGTAATGTGCTTACAGGCCAGGAGGAATTTGGGAGGTAAAGCCTGTGTAGTGAAGCGAGAGGGGCAGAGATGTGTTGGGGTGCAGGGAAGTGTTGCAAGATGGGGGGAGCAGGAGTGGACAAGAGGAAATGTGAAGATCAAGGTTAGAGTCGACAGTGTGTGCCCTGTGTTGTGCTCAGAGGAGCAAGAGGATGACGTGGTGTGAGGGACCTGTTTGGCAGGGTACAAAAACACGTGTATTCTTATAATTTTTAATGAAAACCTTTTACAAGTTAATATTATTAATTGGGTATGGCACCACTAGGTTGTTGACAACATGATGTGATTAGGTACCTTCAGTACATTAGTAATAATGTGTTTATCAAGTTTGAGTATTGTTTACATAGTTTTTCTCCTTGTGGGCAAGGTAGAAGTAACTGAAATATCAAATTTTTAATAAAACTTGGGTAATGTGTAGGTACGTAATTAGAAATTTAATGACATTGGTCAACCCTGAGGTTTATTATGGATTTTTGCAGAGGTTTGAGAAAAGTTAACATAGACAATTATTGAAATTGGTGTAATATGTATAAGCAGAGTTTAACTAATCAGAATTTGATAAGGCAGTGGATAAAATACTAATAATTATTTAAGAAATTAAATTTGAAAATTATAAACTTACCTGTACTTGTGGTGTAGCAGCAGTGTAAACAAATGTTGTGGGTTAAGTTTCAGAGTTAAAATTTTGTGAATATAGGGCAGTATATATAATTATGGTAATTTGAAAATCTAGGAGTTAATATGTTGTTTTTGAGGTTAGAAACTGGATAGTATAATTGTGGGTTATTATTAATTTTGTAAAATGTAAAGGGGAGTGCTGCAAAGGAGTAATGGAAGGAGGAAGTGGTTGTTGTGGGAGAAGGTGTGTGAATGGAGGTATGAATCATGTGTTGAGTAAGAAGAATCGTCGACACTGTGAGGTTAAGTTGATTCGGGAGCCTTCGTCGTGGAGCAAATAAGGCTGGCCCTGTGTTTAGTATTAAGGAAGATAATGATGTTTGTAGAATTTTGCCTTGTTGTGGTGCAAATAGGCATATATTGTTTTATTGTGGTTGTGGCCTCGTCGTGGTGCAAATAGGCAGGTATTTGTTTTATGATTGTTGAAAGGGTGCCTCGTCGTGGTGCAAATAGGTACGCCTTAAGTAATTATAGAATATATGTTGTTGTGTGAATTTATGAAGTAGTGATGGTGTTTGAGTGGTAATAGGTTAGGATGCAGCCTCCCAGTATTAAAGATTAATGACTAATAGATAATTTTATGCTCTGTTTTGGAAGCTTTGTCAAAAAATTAATGTTTACAAGTGTATTTAAGTTGATTACAAGTGTATTAAAGCTGATTATGTGAGTGTGACAATTTGTGTGCTGCTATATATCAAATTGTGTTTTTTTTTTCCTTCTTTCAAAGGAAATTTGCAATTATGAACAAAATTAGTTTGAACAAGTAAAACAACAGTATTAGTGGTAAAGTCATTTGTAATAATTTGGTATTATTAGTGTTCTTCTCAGGGTTATCATAATAAGCAGTTGAGGTATTGATGGTGTCAGTTAATTTTGTTATTAAATACCTGGGAGGTAAATTAACTTTGTAAGAATGTATGCTAATCTGGCAGTGATTGTTCTTGAGGAATGTTGAAGTTTAATATTAAGAAAAGGTGGATAGTTACACGAAACTCAGCTGTGTCTGCAGAATTTAAGTCCACTTTGCCAAGAAAATAAGTAAAGACTGTTGTAATAATTTTTTTTGTTTGTTGTGTGGTGCCATATGCCTAGACATTTTAAAATGTATTGCACATTAAATTTTTTTTTAATTTTATATGTTTGGTATAGCAGTATGTTAAACTAAAAAATTGAGCAAAGAATGACTAAAAACACGTACAAGTGAGATGTAACCATTGTAGGGTTGGGGTGACAACAGAGATAAAATGGCATTGTATTTTAAAATTTGCTATCACAGTGATGTTTTGAACTGTGAAAACACCATCAAGAAAATAATACACTTATATTAGATACTGAAACTAATTTACTAAGTACTGTACTTTGCTGCTGTGGTTTGTTGTGAATTGCTGTTTAGAGTTTTGTAATAAACTACAATAACAATGATATTTGTTAATTATAAGTTGAATCAATACCAAGGTTTCAGTTGAATTAAATTCTATTTAAATTTTAAATTGATCATGACTGAGCATGATAGTTATAACTTGTTTCTTCATGGAGTTTTTGAATAGTGTGAACATGGAACTAAATATAGCCTTCACATAATATAAAATCATATAAAATAAGTAACATTGAGTAACATAACAGACCAGGGAATTTGCTGGAACTATCAGTTTATACTGCTCGACTTGTAGGAACAGGCTAGGACACCCAAGGGTTAATTTAATGTGTTTTGGGTTTGAAAAATAATTTATGTGCTGAATACTTGGTCTTTTGTTTTTTTTTTTTTGTTTTTTTTTTTTTTGTTGACAGTCTCGTAGCCGTTAATGGCTGTTAACTTGATGTAAAAGGCAAGTGCTGTAAGAAGAAGGGTATTATGTAGAGGAGGGTTATGTGAAGAAGTTGTTTCATTGTGTGGCGATGTCATTGTTGATTTTTGGGCACCTTCGTCCAGGGGCGTCATTTGGGGCCACAGGGGGGGGGGGGCAAATGCCCCCCCCCCTGGATTTAGAATTTTATATGTATAAATATATTTTTGTATTTTTAAATTTAAATAATGCTAACTTAAGCACATAAAACAGAAGTTTTATTATTAAAGTATCTAATTTATACATGCTTAATTAATAAAAAAGATGCAACAAAGTCACTGTCGCCGAAAAATAAAATCTTGCCCCCCTCCCCCTAGAAAAACTTGAAATGATGCCCCTGCCTTCATCGTTGGTCCAATGGGGTGTACCCAGTGTGTAGGTCATTCTTGTCGTTGTTCCAAAGGAGTGTACCATATTTTTTAGGAGTGATATAATTTGATGGTGCAGACTTCCTGTAATAAGCTGAACTTTACAAAGCCAACCAAGTGTATGAGTTGTGATTTATTAGTATTAAGTAATGTTTTGCAGATTATTAAAAATATTTTGGTTACGTTTGAAATTAAGGGTGCAACAACAGTGTGCTGCCATAAGTAGAAGCGTAAGCTAAAAAAATTAAGGTATATTTTCAATTGAAATTATTTTATATAAAATATTTACAGGATATACTATATTGCTAACTAACTTAAATGTTTCATGTTCAGTAGTGGAGTAAAAGAAAATAAATATGTTAAAAACATCTTTGTATTATTTTTAAATGTGTTGGTGTTTTAGCGGTTATGAAAACAGCAACTTTGTAATAGTGTAGAGCATGGTGGTAAGAGTGATTTACCCAAGTTTGTACTCATGAGCCTATGTTGTATTCATTGATGTAGTATAGTTTATATAACTTAGGTAATCAGTGGAGTGATGAAACACTGAAAGGTAGTTTGTGTGAAACACTGGAATTCATATTGAACCATAATTGTGGTTAACTGTTATACTGAGAGTGTACGTAACACTTATGGTTTGTCCCTCGGGAAAAGCCATTGCATGTTAAATGGGGGGGTTGTAATATATATGTATCTAACATATTAATTGGGGATGCTAGTAGAGAAATTAACATTATAATTTTACTGAAAATTTAAAATTTAACTGTAAAGGCAAGATAAAAGTATTAAATTTTACATGTCAATTTTGTCTGAGTCATATCGTGTTTGGACTCATTTTAAAGTTAATTTAATTTCAAGCAACTTTTCTGAGTATCTTTTTTTTATATTTTGCCTTATTTGGATTTTTAAAATCTCAAGTAGCCTCTTAGCTTGCTTCTCCTGGAATGGAATTTATTTGGCAGGCTGGTCAAAGTTCACGTGCTTGGAGCACATACAGAAAAGTTGGGTTTTAATATTTCAAGTAAGTTCTGAGATAGTCTGTGCTAGGACGGATTTATCTGGCAGGCAGGTTAGAGTTCACTCGCTTGGAGGCACATGCAGGAACGTGCTGGAATGCGATGAGCTCTGCCGGGCGTTTCTTGATCGATGTGGGTGGCAGGGCTGTACGAAAATAACTCAGAAAAGGTGGTGATCCGCAGCAGATTGATGACGCTGCACATCCCTAATTAATAACCTAATGAAATGTTTATCTGGTATGGTGAATAAAAACGCTTTGCAATTTTGTCCGTAACTATGTTACATATGTATTTTAGGTTATAAATGTCACTTGACCAGTTTTTTAAGCAAGTTGGATCCTGATGTATCCCTCCGCCGCTCGGCCGAGTAAGTCCGGGTGTCCACACAGGGAAGTTAGTTGTCATCTAACGGAGCTAGGGAGCGGTCGCCGGGAGATGGCCGGCTAAGTTTTGTGTTGAAGTTTGCAAACAGGCAGTCGTCATATGTCGGAGCTTGGTCTCGGTCGCAGAAAGATGGCCGGCTGAGTGTTTTGATTATTTGGGGCGTCATGGCGGGAAGAAGAGGACGTACGTGTTAGATGTGGGAGAGAGGTTGTGAAGCCTAGAGGGCGGATTCGTTAGAAGTGATTCTTTCTCTTCATTTTTTTGGTCTCTTTTTGGCATGCTGCCTTTTCATATATAGTTTTTAGTAACCAGAAGTAGGTATTAATAACCGCATTGTCAGTAACTAAGATAGATAAAGTGCAGGGCCAAGTACTACTACTGACGGAAGGCGGAAAGGCTTAATACGTAGATAAGAACAATCCACCTCAACTAACGCTGGGCGAGCACTCACTATCTGAATAGGCTCTGTATGGTAAATTTCGTCAAAAGAGGATAAATAAAAAGAGAAAAAATGCTGATATCATGATTTTTATTTATTTAATTATCTGTGGCTGATTAACCTCACTGCTATCCGGGCATCAGTATAATAAGCACCGCCTCTACATCAGTTCGTTTGCTTTCGTCATTGTTCTGCTCGCAAACTACACTTGCAATAGCAACGGAAGAGAGTTACGTCCCCGAATGCACAACAACACGCAGCAGCTGCAGCCGACCGATTAACTACGACTGCAGAGAGAGAGGACGGAGGTCGTCTAGGGACCCCCGTCACACCATCCTAAAATCACAGTATGGCAGACCAATCAGACCTTCCATGTAGTACAGTAGAACTGATTTTGTGTAGTTATTCATGAAAATTAAGAGGAGTTACAGAGCACAGATAGTATGGTAGGCGCTCACGTACCATAATCATTTAAATATATTTGAATAGGTAGGCCAAGATGTTGTATTGTCAAAAAGTGTTGTTTATGTCAGTGTTGATATTAAATATTGCATGTCTGTTGTATGTAATTAAGTGTATTTATGTATGTGTATTTTGGTACTCTCAAATGTCATGTTTTGGATGTATGGTATGTAATTTATATGTATTAACATGTATGTATATATGTAAATATTACAATAGTGATGCATTGTACTTGTTATTGAAAAAGGAAGATGTCATGAGAGTTAGTGGGAATTGTGATATGTGGAGGTTGGCAGGAGCGGAAGTGGACTCGGCCATCAGGGATGACTGTATGATCATGTATGCAGACTAGAATAAAGGAATCTAATTGATTCATTGTGCGTGATTATTAATTATATTTACAATTTGTGCACAATTTTTGTTGTGTTTTCTTATTAGGTATAAAAATGTCCATAATATCACATCGCTCAGGCTAGATACAATTTGGTAGTTTAAATATTTGGTACAGCCTTGTGCTACTGGACTGCATATCATCAAAAATAATTATTTTAGTAATATATAAAATCCTAAAGACCTTCACGCAATTCAGAATTTCACATATTTATAAATGATGTATCTTTAACTGGAATGTGTGATAGTGTAAATAATATATATTCTTTCTGTTGTAACAAATGTAAAGTTATGAAAGATTTTTTTTTACTGTATTAGCATCAGAAACTGCCGAACTTCATTATGTCTATTTTTTTGTAACTTCATATTAAACATGGTATATAATCTTTTGGCAGAGAAATTATTTTGTTAATTGTTTGTATGTTGTGTGCTGCATCATGGTTAGAGTTAAGCTTTTATTTATTTTCAGTGACAATATATTGTATAAATATGATAATTTGCCTATAAAACCAATTAAGTTAACATATAGTTTTGTCGTAATAAATTATACAGTTGACTTCTTTTGACTATGGCAGGTAGCATGAGTAATACAGAGTGGAGTTTACTAGAAAATTTTTAAACAGAAAGAAAGCATTTACCTATCATAGTTTAGTAATTATAATCAACAAACCTCATGTTTAGGAATTGGAGTCACACAACAAATTTAACCTAAAAAATTTATAGGTAGTTGTGGAATATCAGATAAAAAGTACTTCAACCCATTACATTTTAATGGCCTTTGTTATGGAACCATCCCAATATTCGCGTGGAGCAATTTCGGAAAACCATGGAAAACCTAAATCAGAATGGCCGAAGCTGGAGATTGAACCCTGATCCTCCCGAATGTGACCCCAACATGCTACCATTGCACCACCTCGCTCTGTAATAGCAATATAGTCTCAGTTTTAAGTAAATAAGGTTTTTAAAGGTAGTTAATGCCAGATGTCACATCCCATTTTCAACAGTAGTTTATTTCTAAAGAAATAATTGATTATAACAATTTGACAGTTTTTGCCAAAATTACTAGGTTTATTACTTTCAACTTTTTGTTTCTACATTGTTCCCAGCAAAACTTCAATGCCTTTTGGCAGCCTGCAATTCTTTGGCAACTAAACTATAAAATCTCACGCCATTGATCTTAACATATGGCAGAGAATTGCGAAGTAGGAAGCGTTGGCAACTGTGCACACTGACAGCCTCATGAATAGTAAGAAAAAACAAATTTCAAAGAATAAATATTGTTGAGTATGGGATAAATGACAGAAAATGCCAACCACTCGTGCTACTCACGCCTATTAAATATTCACTCCCACTTTATTATTTTTACAGTTTTGGCACAAGTTCCACGATACAGCAACAATTTTTTACACCTTATCGCAATATTTTTTCCCTAAGGGAAATTAATTCACAAACACTTCAGCTTAACCACTCTCATACTAACCAAAAACAGTATGTACATTGAACCCTCGATAACTCTGACTAAAAGGGGGGAGAAGCTGTTCGAGTAACGATTTGTCCGTGTTATCGAGGGGCGTCCGGGGAGGAGGGGTAATCAGTCAATCACAAGAAACGTGAGGAAACAAGGACGCTATCATTTCTACAAGCAAAAGAAGCGGCAATATTTACTGCTTTGTACTTATCAATTTACAGGAGGGGGTACTGGGGAAATTATCACTGTAACGGGAGAACTATAAAAGAAAGAATGTCAAACAAGGTGGGGCGGCAGACTCTTTTTTATTTATTTTTTATGCTACTTCTGGCTGATCTTTTTTTATCTGTGCTAGAAGCTGGCACCAAGACTACCTTCTACCAAATAAAAGTTCTCACCCCTTTCTCTCGTCTGGCTGATGACAGTCCATGCGAATGTGTGCGTGCGAGATAAGCTAGGGTGGTAGAGCGCGGGCGGAAGTAGTCAAGGTCAACCAATACAGTCTCAACAGCAATAAAAACACCGCACGTGACCACATGCAACTCACGAGATGTTTACGTGAAAAATTGCTCTACATCAGCTTGTCACAGTATCTGCAGCCAGCTGCTAGTTTCCTACGAGAAACTGTTTATTTTCCAGGGCCTCTTTGTTAGAATACGAGGCCAGGAGTAACGTAAATCTCAGACTACCTTTCATCCTTTTTTTTTTGTTTAGTTGAAGTCTATGGCCGTGGTTGCAGTGTTAATGTGAGCTTGTAGGCCTCCCTTCATACTATCTTACCTTGGCTGCGTCATCATAGATCAGTGATGTCTTAACACACTCTTTACACTTAAAATAAATTTCACAGATACCATCAACATTAACGGGAACTCAATTAAAGCCCATTCATTTTAACCATTTAACTTTTTCAAAAGCGAGGCTCTCTAGAATGTGCCACCCGGTGCAAAGGCCTCTTTCTGTCCCCTCCCCTTTTTTATAATTTACTAAGCCCTGTTTTTTTTTTCGATATCGTGCTGGCCTCTAGCGTAGTGGGTTAGGCGGCAGTTTACGGTGCGAAAGGCCCTGGGTTTGAATCCTTGCTCGGGCATGGATGTTGTGTTCTTTCACCTCACTTCACCCTCATCAGCTTGTAAGACGTCGTTAAAGGGCCGTAAAACCCTCTCACCACCTTGCCTACATTCCAATGAAAAACCAGCGGCTTTTAATTTTTTTATTAATGTCCGGAACAAATTGTTTTGCAATCTTGAATTTATCGCACATACCAGAACAAAATTAATTTTCCTTTAGGTGCCATTGTGACCTGTAGTTACCGTCCAATTCACCAGCATCATACTGAACTGTTTATTTATGACGCACGTGCATGTCTGGCTCGCGCGGCGAAGAGGGAGGAAAGATAAAGAAGCGATGTCTGTCTACTGAGTTGCATCTCCACTAGCGCGCTTGCTGAGTTGCATCTCCACTCGCGCGCTTGCTGAGTTGCCTCTACTCGCGCGCCTCACTAGCAACATTTAATCACACGGAACTTGCCAGATATTTTACGGTGGGATTATTAAAGGCTACGTAGCGATGAGCAACTGCTTTTTAAGCTTAATCTGTTTTTAAATAAAACATAATGGATTTAAATGCGGCAGACACAATTTTTTTTTATGATTTTTTACCAAAAATAATTTAATGAGAATTAATTTTGTTTTTTGAAATTCTGTCCGAGTTATCTGAAGTCCGGGACATCGAGGTCCGAGTTATCGAGGGTTCACTGTATACAAATCAGAATGCTGGAAATGTATGAGAATATAAAGAAAAAACAATTTTTAAAATTTTGTTAATGCAGCCTTGTGAGGAGTAAATCTGATTTAAGCTTGCCATGGCTATAATTGAATTTAACAGCTATAATCTAGATAAATAACATTACATACATGGAATATTACTTTCACTGTGTAAAATTAAAAAAAAAAAAAAAATAAACAAATTTCAACAATACTTAATTAAATATTCTTCAGTTCTACATAATACCCACTTAGTACATATTAATCTATGCATGCTGGAACAAAAAGTCATCTCATATGTTTGTGACTTATTGTTTAAAATTCTTGCAAAATTGCTTCAAACATGACATCTGGGTTGTTTGACAAGAGGTGCGCTATTATACTCTAATAATAATTAACATATTTATTTTGAGTTTATGTTAGTAAATTGTTGCTGTGTTCATTTACATTTAAGTTTACAGTGATACGCTTAGTAATTTATCAATATACAAGATGTTGCAAAATTCCATGTCAATGTTCTAGGGAAACAATCCTCACGTGTAGAGGAACAAAAAGTGTTACATTAACATAGGTCAAAAAACACACCGTTTCTGCGCTACAGTTGGCATACATGACGTATGGTTGATAGCGCGCTGGCAGGATCATGTTGCTGTGCCACAGTTGTTCCTACTGTCTGTATGTTAGTGGCATAGTGTGTGGCATAGTAACATGTTATGTACTGCTGTAATGATGCGAACAGTGTGGTGCTATAAGTTGATGGATAAAATTTAAATATATATTTTGAATTGAATTTTACCTTAAAATATTACATGATACACTATACTATTAAATAAATGTTTCATGCTCAGGGATGAAATCAAATACAAATAAATATGTTAAAATGATCCATTGATGTTTTTTAAATGTGGTGGTGTTTTAGAGGTTATGAAAACAGGAAATGTGTGCCTGGTAATATTGTAGAGCATGGTGGTAGCAGTGACGTACCGGCGTTTGTACTTGTGCAGTCTGTGTTGTATTCATTGATGTAGTGCAGTTTATATAACTTAGATAATCATTATAATTGATTTGCAAGGCAAGTTTGTTAAATATAAATTCAATCAACAAGTCAAAGCAAGGTTTTCCAATTTGCCATCATAGGAAAATAAAGTTGTAGGAATTACTAGTAATCCGAATTCTCTTGATTTAAAACATCTTGACAATTATAAACAAATTTCTATACAAAATGTATGCTCAGATTTATCTGATTTCTTAACATCAAAATTAGGCCATACCAATCTTATTGAGTACGATATTAAATTATTAGATTCTAAACCAGTAAAATGTCATCCTTATGATTTGTTACCACATAAAATGAATATCATGAAAAAGAAAATACAAAAACTTTTAGACAGTAAGGTTAAAGAACCATCAAAATTAGCATTCAGTTCACCAGCTTTTCTAGTGCCCAAAGGCAAAGAGCAGCACTTAGTAACTGATTACTGCAGTTTGAACAAGCAAATAGATATTGAAAGTGTACCTTTGCCTAATTTAAATTATGCATTCCATTGGTTTAGCAAAGGTAAATATTTCAGTGTTTTTGACCTAAATTCAGCTTATCATAAAATTTCTCTTACAAAGGTATCTAAACATGTCACAAGTTTCTGTGTTCCATGGAATTTATACCAGTATAATATTGTCCCTTTTGGACTAGCTACAGGAGCACAAGTTTTAACCCATTTACTGGACCCAGTTTTGGGTGATGTAAAATTTCAGTTTGTTTACAATTACTTTGATAACCTAGCAGTATATTCTGAAAATTTTGAACAACATGTAGAACACCTCAGAGTAGTTCTTGAACATTTGCATAAAGCAGGACTTACTGCTAATTTAAAAAAGGTAACGTTTGCTCTCAAAGAAATTTCGTTTTTAGGACATTTAGTTTCAGATAAAGGAGTATCTATAGATTCTGAACGAACTAAATCAATAAGAGAATTCCCACCTCCTAAAGATGCAAAAGGTGTTCCTCAGAGCAGGATACTATAATAAAAAAAAACAGTCAGTGAGACAGCTACTTATCGCCATGCTGCGGAAGTGGTGAGACAACGCCATAGCCAATCCAGTCTGCCAAATCGGCAGAGACAGGAGACTTTTGGTAGAGCATCGAGCACATGTAAACTTGAAACTGTGGCGCTGAGACTGCGTAACTATGAAGCCAAATCTGAGTTTTCGAACCTGGGACTGGAACTTAAAACTGAAACCCTCTGTGAAAAGAGGCAAAAAACACAGACAAATTTAGTTACTGCTCGAAACTAATAAAAAGGGAATTGACTCTCACTGCGGTAACACCAAAGATGAGAATGAAGAAAAGTTACGTAGGTAGCATCTTGAAGCTAGATAAAATTTCTCACTACATTTTCTGAAAATGGAAACTACGCTGCTTATTCTACAAATAGATTAAAAAACTAGGGAAGCCCAAGAAACACTACATCCTGAGCGTACAGTAGTCCGTGTTACACTCGTAAACGAGTAAAAGTACTCTCATCCTGAATCGTTGAATTTTTTAATTTTATTTTTAGTTTCAGCAATTTTTTTTTAATACAAATAATTTATATTTTTTATTTTTATGTGCATGACATTATAGCCTACAATGTCTTTATCCAGTGTGATTTTTTTTAGTTTGATATATCAGTTAGTTTTAGTGTAGCCCTTAAAACGGAAACATGCAAAATGTGACTTTAACAAGCCATTACGCGAAAACTATGAGAGATAAAAAAAATTTCTTAAGAGACAAATTTAGTAACATTTTGTGTCTAAAATAAGAAAAAAAATTGATACGAATAACAAATTAAAAAATGGTTATGAAAATTGTGGTGTCCCACGGCCTTAACCTATAGCAATTCTTTTCATTGGAATGGTCAATTTTTATTCTAAATTTATTCCAAATTTTGCCTGAACATCTCTAAATGTATTAAGGAAAAATGCTGTTTAGATTAGTTTTGCCCTAATGATATTTTACACCTATTGTGGCCACGTGGTCTGATCACACACCCACTTTTCCTTGTTATACCATAGCATGCATTGTTTATTTGTTGACATTAATTCTAATTTCAAAGCTTCAAAGCTATTCATCAAAAACCCTAGGTATTAATTCTAAAGAATTTTTTTACAAGACTAGCACTATTTTCCTCTAACACAAATAAACATATTTCTTTTAAGTTTCAGTTACTAAATTGTTAGGATATTTACTTAGATTGAATTTGATAGTGATACACTATGTAATTAACATGACCGACAGGTAACTATTGAAGAAATTTTATTTTAATTGCATAAAAAATTGAATAAGGAAGCATGTATAACCACAATTATTTATCTATACTACAACATACCCAACTAGTACATCGTAATCTATGCATGCTGAAGTGCAAAATTATGTCTTAGGATTGTGGCTTAGCTGTTTAGTATTCTTGCCAATGTGCTTCAAATATGGCATCTGGGATTGTTTGTGAATCCTTGCACTATTTTTCTCTTATACAAATAAACATATTTCTAAGTTTATGTTACCGTATTTGCCGGCATATAAGACGACAATTTTTACATATTTTTGGCCCTCAAAAACTATGAGGGTGCAAAAATTTTTGGTAGCCAAAAATCATTTGAAAGCTAAGCTGTAAGCTGTGGAGTTGTATGCTGTTTCAAGGAATTGCGTTTTTCGTCACAAATGAAAACGAGTGCCCCATTTATTTTAATAAAATTTACGGTGCAAAATTTTGATGAGCATCATTCATAATAAAGGACACTTCCTCGCAGCGAAGCGGCGATCGATGCGAGCGCGTGCCGACATACTTTGTCTCGCCAGCCTACAACACTCGGGTGGAGAAAACAAGAATCTAGGTCCGCATGCTTTCATCCTTTGTCTCGCAAGCACAAGACTCTCGGGCGGAAAAAACGAGGATCTAGATACCGTACCACACATTCATGTGTCTACCGTCTAGTGCTAGGTTGGCGGACAACACGCACAGGAATGCGATGACCTTGCAAGCAGCTGTTGTTGCCCGGCGTTGCCACATAGTGCATGGCGTGCCTCTGTCCGGCGTTGCCAAGTCGGGCACACCTGCCGGCAAATAAAGATATCGCCGGCCGCCGCCATGCATTTCCTTGGCTCTTGGGCGCGCGGAGGGCAGTAGTAGCCAATGTTATTCGTTTATGATGTTTAAATACCGGTAATAAATGCATCGAAAATATACAAAGTTTTTAATGTTTCAGGCAAAGGAAAAAAATATTTTTCTGTCTGGAATTTCAAAATTAGTAATTTACTTTTTTCAAGATTTTGTACCTTCAAAACCATGACTCGTCTTATATGCGGGGTCGTCCTATATGCCGACAAATACAGTAGTATATTGTAATGGGGTTAATTTAGGCCTACATTAAATTTTAAAGTTATACGCTCAATAATTAACATTACATATATGTAAATATTTACAAAATCTTATTTTCATTGCATAAAAATTGATAAACAAGCAGTTTCAACCACACTTAATTAAAAATTATTTTATTCTTCAACATACACACATAGCACGTTGTAATCTACGCATGATGGAGTACAAAAATACGGCTTAGGAATGTGGGTCAGCGGTTTAGTATTTTTGCAAAATTGCATCAAACATGACATCTGTGGTGGTTTTAAAATACTTGCACTTTTACTCTCTAATACCACGCAACTTCAATAAACATGTGAAAAACACAACCAAATCTCTGATACCACTTTGGTTGCACAATAATTATAACATGAACCAACCACGCTAACTGCTACCACTTTGGTACACTCTCTCAATTTTAAAAACACAAGTAACCAAGGATGTAACCACGTCACTACGGACAAAATCTGCTGTCTGATAATTTATTGCATGCTGGTAAATAATGATGTCAGAGAAAGATTTGATTAACTCAGAGGATATTTGTATTAATAAAAAGAAATAAAACATAGATTCAAGTGTCAGTACTTTTTATATATAAAATTTGGCGTATTTGTTTGCACAATTTTCTGGTTATTAAGTTCGCACATAAAATTTACATTATTTCAGAAATAGTTACTATCATAGAAACGGGGTCTCTTACAAATAACCTTTAGCAGAAAAGTAAAATAGGATAAATTTTTTATGGTGAATCACGTTTCGGTGTTACACGTTGGCCGTCGAAGAATAAAGAGAATAAAGCGCACTACCGTAGGTTGCAGCATTCTTAGAGCAGGAT
Source organism: Medauroidea extradentata (assembly GCA_003012365.1). Lineage (NCBI taxonomy): Eukaryota > Metazoa > Arthropoda > Insecta > Phasmatodea > Phasmatidae > Medauroidea > Medauroidea extradentata. The sequence goes on along the minus strand of PNEQ01066694.1, from coordinate 6,492 downwards.
ACTACAATAAAAAAACAGTCAGTGAGACGGCTACATATCACCATGCTGCGGAAGTGGTGAGACAACGCCATGACCAATTCAGTCTGCCAAATCGGCAGAGACAGGAGACTTTCGGTAGAGCATCGAGCTTATGTAAACTTGAAACTGTCCCACTGAGACTGCGTAACTAGGAAGCCGAATTTCAGATTTCGAAACTTGGACTGGAACTCGCAACTGAAACCCTCTGTGAACAGAAGCAAAAAAACATGGAAAATTTAGTTATTGCTCGAGACTAATAAAAAGATGAGGGTGAAAAAAGCTACGTAGGTAGTATCTTGAAGCTAGACTTAAACAGTTAAAATTTCTCACTACATTTCCCAAAAATGGAATCTACGCAGCTACTTCTACAAACAGAAAAAAAAACTAGAGAAGCCCAAGAGTGACTACATCCTCAGCATACAGAAGTCCGTGTTACACACGTAAACATGTAAAAGTACTCTCGTCAGAAACACGTCTGGCGCGCACAAGGTGGTAACATATAATGGCGGCAAACCAACGCTGCTGGAGACCACGTACAGGTACAGGAGATTTGAAAACTCTCAAGAAATGGTGTGCGAGTGTCGAAATGGCCAAGACAGCCTACGTACTGTACATAGTACAGATTAAACCAGTTACAACTAACTCTACTAGCACAGTACCAATCACTTTCTGAAGAACAGAACGGGGGTGGGGAAGGTATAAGATACAGGGCTGGCATCCCTGAGCATGGGATCGCTGCGTGAACAGCAGAAGATAACCTTACAAGCTGCGTGAAATAAAACTCTGCAGACGTGAAGCTAGAAGTGAGAGTCCTGGCCAAGGCAGCCAAGCCACTGGCATGACAAGCCTGTATGCATGTATAGCCGAAATAATAAAGAAAATAAATTTTTTAAAAATCCCCAAAAAGCAACAATCACTTCTACATGGTTATAAAATGAGAAAATAAATAACACTGATAAACTAGTTCTTCCTTAAAAAACTATTGAATGAATATTAAAGGAAAATATTAAGTTTAAAAAATTATTAAATTAAGGAAAACGTAAGACGGCACAAGCTTTAGGTTTGTTGGGAATGATACTGAATTGGGCTAGATCTGAGGTGAAGGAACAGGCATATGGTACAATGATACAGCCGATGTTGGAGTATGCTGCTGCGTACGTGGAAGTTGAAGTCCAGGAAATTTAAAAGGTGAAGCAAAGACCAGAAAGATGGGGGAAGGGTAGTTGGAGAAGACAGGGGCAGGATGGAGAGGAGGAAGGTAACTGTAGGCCATATGTAATGATGAAGGAAATGAGATAGAGTACATTGAAGGACAGAAGGAAAGTTGAAAGACTTGTCAGGAATTGTGAATGGAACTCCGTATGGAGAGGGGGGTATGGGTAGGGTTACGTTGTCACCTAACTAAGAGACAGTATAGAGGGAGAGACAACAACAGCCAGAAGATTGAGAGGGTGTGGAGGAGACCAGAGCGGGTTAAGCAGTCTATGCTTGCGAGGTTGGTGAGTGAGTGGAATGTTTTGCGAGATGACTTAGTATTGGGCTGAAGTTAGCTCTATCTCAGTTTTATTCTACCTCCCCTAACATCCCCAACCCCAGACAATTGTGGGCTTGGCTTAACACAAACATATAAACCTTAATTAATGAACAACATAAATAACAAATAAATTTCATGGGAATTGCCTGCCAAGCTATATCTCAAATCTATTTCTAAAAAAAAAAAGTTTGGGCATTTATGGTATCAGTCCTAACGATGAGGTTATGTGATTAATAATTTATTTTTTCTCACAGTTAGCAAACTCTAGCCGGGTATTCACATATACTAAAAAAAACCTTATCAATTGCACAATCCAAGGGTATATTAATTTTTTTGGTAGCAGCCGTACAACTCTTCCAAGGAATTATTGAAAATTGTGTTTTATTAATCATTGCTCTAATAAAAGCATTATTTCTTTACAGGCATATTATTTCTTATGTACATCACTTGTTATGTGACTTCCATTATAATGAATAGTAATCGCCAGAATGATTTCAGCCAAAATACAGCACTCTCCAAGGATTATTAAACAGTTTCATTTTTAATGGTTGGACATGTTCAATAACCAACTTATTTCATACAGTTAGCAAACTTGAGCCAGGTACTCACATATACCAAAAGAAACTGTATCAGTTGCAATATCCAGGGGTATGTTTATATTTTTGGTAGCAGCTGTACAGCTCTTTCAAGAATTTATTGAATATTGCTCTATATTAATAATTTGTACAATTGGCACATATTCAATCAATCATTTATTTAATGCAGGTAGCGTACCTGCGAACCATGCCGATTTGTCCAGAAGTCTTCCTAATAATAAGGACCTTTATGATTTTCCAAAAATCTGTGAATTCTTCAGATTTTTAGAAAAATCTGAATTATTTCGATAAATTGATTCTATATTCATATCTTTCGATGTATTGAAGTATTGCGCCTCGGGCTTTTGACGATTGATTTTGTGTTTCGATTACACAGTTGTACAACAAGTGGTGCGTCGTTGCTTGTTAAACAGTTAGTGAAGAAATTTTGCTGAGTTGTTTAGTTACTAACAGCGTTTTTTTTTATTTTCAGTACTAAAACAGTGCTGGATTTTGTTTACGATATACCAGAATCTTGAAACATGCTAAGTAGTTTGTATAATATGAGTTTCCTGCATCTCATTTAGGCCTTATTTCAGGTTATGAATTGCAAACTGTCTGTATAATGTTTTAAAAATGAGTAGCCTGCCGGTACAGAAAAGCAATATTATTACCAGACATTCCGCGTACCTACAGTGCAGAGTTTCAGTGCATTGTGAAGTCTGACAAAGTGGATAGGTTTGGCTTTTGTAAGGTATGCAGTTGCGACATTAATAGTGAAAAAAATGTTTCCAGACTCTGAAATCACAAAGAAATATTGATGTGTGCGAACCAAAACTTCTGCAATTGTGAAAGAAATGGCTTCGGATGCAAAATCCGGAGTAGTGCAGTGCTTGAAGAATGCACATTTTTATTTGCAACTGATGGTATCAATGATAACAGTTCAAAGTTGTATCCAGTTGTAGTTATGTTTTTTGACAACACACGGCAGAAAATTGCAAATGCCGTTCTTTCCATTCCTGTTCTGGAAGGAGACTGTACCGAATGAAACATTGGTGTAATGGTGCTGCTTCTTCTCGCCGTGTTGTTGCTGTCTAGATGTCCCTGTTCGGGGCGGCAGAATGTGACGGGTCCTGCTTCTTCTATGTATGTTGTTTGTTTATATAGATGTTGGACGTAACCCTCCTCCATTGCTATTACAAGTAGTTAGCCGGCAAAAGCAAACCAAAAACACAGCGAGCTGATGTAGAGGCGGTGCCTATTAGATTAATGCCCGGATAACAGTGAGGTTAATCAACCACAGATGAATAAATAAATAAAAATCATAATATTGGCATTTTCTTTCTTTTATGTAATCTTTCTTTTGACACAATTTAACAGACACAGGCCATTAACATTGCGAGTGCTCGCCCAGAAATAGTTGAGGTGACTTTTATATCTATGGGTTACGACTTGCCGTTTTCCTCCGTAGTAGTACTTGGTCCGGCACTTTATCTACCCTAATTCCGACTACGCGGTTATCAATACCTACTGCTGGTTACATTACTAGAAATAAAAAGGCAGTATGCCAAAAAGAGAAACAAATAAAGACTGATTTCTCCCAACGAATCCGTCCTCTAGGCTTCACAGCCCCTCTCACCCGTTTAACACGTCCTCTTCCTGCCGCCATGACGCCCCAACTAATCACTCAGCCGGCCATCTCTCGGCGACCGGTCACTAGCTCCGATGGATCACGACTCCTACTGACCGATTATAAACAAGAAAAACTTAGCCGGCCATCTCCCGGCGACCGGTCACGAGCTCCGATGAAACACAACTGAACTTCCTGGGCGAACACCCGGACTTACTCGGCCGAGCGGCGGAGGGATACATCAGGATCCAACTTGCCTAAAAAGCTGGTTAATTTACGTTTATAACCTAAAAATTGTACGCAACATAGATACTGATAAATTTACAAAGCATTTCGTTTCATAATCCCAGCTAAATATTCATTAGTTTATTAATTGGGGATGTGCAGCGTCCTCAATCTGTCGCGGATCACCACCTTTTTAGTGTTGTTGCACACGACACTACCACCCACGTTGGTCGAGAAACGCCCTGCAGAGTCCCCGCATTCCAGCACGTCCCTGTTCGTGCCTCCAAGCGAGTGAACTCTGACCTGCCTGCCAGACAAATCTATCTAAAGCACCGGCTAGCTCCGAGCTTATTTGAAATTGTAAAAGCCAGCACTTCTCTGTACGTGCTTCCAAGCAAGAGAACTACGACTGGCCTGCCACATAAATCCTATTCCAGGAGAAGCAAGCTAATAAGCTACTTGAAATTAAAAAAATCTAAACAAGGAAAAAAATCAGAAAAGTTTACTTAGAAAAGTTGCTTGAAATTAAATTAGCTTTCAAATGAGTCCAAACACGATATTAATCCAATAAAATTGACATGTAAAATTCTATACTTTTCTCTTGCTTTAAAGTTAAATTTAAAAATAAAAAAGAAAATTTTAATGTAAATTTCTCTACTCGCATCCCCAATTAATAGGTTGGATCCCGCCGTATACACCCTTATACCTGGTTAAGTTGGCCTACTTAATTTGTTATAAACAGAGAAAAAAAACATTTTACGACAAAAAAAAATTGACATTACTGTGTGATAAGAGGCCAAGTAAGTGCTACGTGCCAGTGCACGTCACATTGGTAATTTAGTTATTTCCCAGTTGGAATGTAATGATATTCCAATCGAAAACTGCATAGCATTTTGATCGGACTATGCTGCTGTTATGTTAGGGCATATGAATGGTGTTGCCGCAGTGTTGAAAGAAAAGCGCCCCGGGTTTAATGTGATTGGTTGTATTTGTCATTTAATGAACTTAGCTGTAGAAAAAGGCTGCATGTTCTCTGCCAGTAAAAAGTGATTAAATTCTTGTAGAAATTTGTTATTATTTGGAGAAGAGTTCAAAGAGAAAAGAAAGTTTACAGAAGTTTCAAGGTCTGCACGATACAGAAGCAAATGAAATTCTGAAACATGTTTGTTCAAGATGGCTTTCTCTTGGCAGAAGTTTTTTTGGAATGTTTTGAGCAATGGGAACCATTACTTAGCTATTTTAAGGCAGAGGTAGTAAATCAGAAACCATCTGTGAGTCTAACTTCTTACAAAATACCAAAGTTACAACAGTCATCCTGTGTGAGTTCAAGTGGAACCCATCTAGGCCAAGATGCAGACACGGAAAAGAAAAGGAAATCAAGTTCTGTTTCCTCTACTAGTAAAAAAAACTGTCACAGTTTCAGTAAAAAAAATATGTAGGCCTACCTGTTCTGAAGAATGCAAATCCTTTCATGGATAGAGAAGAAAAACTATTCATGTTTCTTTCTTCAGAACTCAACAAAGCATCTTGTGCATTTCGTCAAAGTGTTGTTCCATCGTTTGAAAAATTGAGTGTCAGCATCACCACACATTCCATTTTAAGAGAACTGTTGCTTGATTTCTTAAGAGAATTTGTTTCAGTCTTTGTAAAACCAAAATTTGTGAAAAGTTTCTCATTACTTGTACTGAATTACTATACTGTTCAGAATCAGAAAGATGATATGGAATTAGCTATTGGAAGTCAAGCATCAAGAATTGCACAAACACTTGATGAAAAAGAAAGTGTACCTTTTTTTCAGCTGTTAGGAACTACTTTGTTGCAGCTTGTGACTACATTGTTAGCAAATTTCCCATCGAAAATGAAATATTGAAAAATGCAGAAGTGGCAAGAATAAATAATCTTGAAAATTCAGGCTTTTCTAATGTTCGTTATTTTGCAGATTTTTTTTTTCCTTTTATTCTTCCTGTACAGGAATGCGAATCAAGAGATGAAGTGAAAAAAACAGTTCTCAGTTCTTCAGATTTATGATATTTCGGGCGTAGTTGCCACAGAAGAGAGTGAAGATGTTAATTGTGCAAAGTTAGACAAAACTCGTGGTGATGGCATTTTGAAGTATGATAGAATTTGTAGAATAATGCTGTCAATACTTTCCATTCCACACAGCAACGTGGAATGCGGGAGAATTTTCAGCTTCGTGAAAAAGAACAGAGCTCAGTTTGAAATATATTTTGGTATGTCACGAAAATTATTTTTGTGTATTTGATTCTTGTTGAATCATTTGTCAAACGTGCATGTTTACACTACTAATATTTCTCATGCACTGTACAAGTAAAATAAATAATTAGTTTGTATATTAGTCATGATAGTCATTGTCATAAAGACAACTTAAATTTAGATATATTGATTACAGATTTTAAAATTGGACATGCTTCGCGCTCTATACTGGAGGAAACATAATGAAAATTGTCGGCCGTGTTGCACTATTAATTAATTCTGTTTGAACAGTTTTT
>PNEQ01066693.1:0-39537 GCA_003012365.1 Medauroidea extradentata | reverse complement strand
CATCTCTTTCCTTAAGTGCGTACTTACACCATTCTTTATACCCACCATAACTGGAGCATTGTCAGTACTAAATGCTATACAGTTTTGGGGAGCAATGTTCCGCGATTTTAACGAATCCAATACAATCTTTGAAATATTTGAACCTGTGGAATCACCCTCCAATATAGGAACACACAGCACAGAACTCTCAATCATTTGTATCTCATTATTGTAGTAAGTAGCAACCACAGGATACAGTTTTGCATCGCTATCATTGCTTCCATCAGTGGCCAATGAATATACTGTATCTTGCTGCAGTGTCAACACAAGTTTTTCTTCTTCTGACTTTGCAATTTCCGTCACAATAGCAGACGTTTTCGTGAGAGCACAGCCATATTTTTTCGCAATGTCACTATCTGGAAACATCTTTTTACACTAGCATGGTCAGCACAACTAAATGGTAAATTGTGCTCTAAAATAAAACACGTAAATAAACACTCGGCTTTGGTTACACTATCTTCTTTACGATTTGTGTCCCGATAAACATCCAACTTCTTATTTGATGCTATGGATTTGGTGTTGTCTGCATGTTTCATAGTTTTTATATGCTTTACAATATCACCCTTTCCGGCATGCGCAACAGAAAAATCACAGCGACATAATGTGCAAAATGCAGAATGTTGACCTTTTCTAGATGGTAAAATGCCTGGAAACTCATCACTGAATGTCTTCTTGTACACGGGAAGATATTTCACTTTACTGAGCGCCATTGATGTTGTAGCAAACTTTACGAGTGAATAAACCTAACGCGTATGAAATAATTATATCAAACAACCAGTTTCATAAAATACAAATAGCCGAACACATTCACGACTAATGTTATGCTTGTGCTGTGATAAAAAAAAAAACACATAAACACCGATACCGCCATGTTAGACAACGTCACTATAGAAACTTTTAGGATTGGCTAACAAGCACCAATGACAAGTGCGTACGATAAAACAACCCCAGAATTATTGCACCACTGACGCTAGTTGAATTATATATTGTACATAAAAATTACCTGTGAATAAATGAGCTAAAATATCATATAGGCCTACACAAATTATGGTACGACCTGCAATACCTATACGTTATGCGGGATAGTCCCGTGCTATGGTACGAACGACGGAATACCTATTGAAGTACGAAATTAACGACAAAAACACAAACTAAGTCTTAAAACAAAAAAGCGGGAGATTTGAATGTGTAATCGGGAGAGCGGGAGATTGCATCGAAAATCGGGAGTCTCCCGCCTAAAGCGGGAGGGTTGGCAGGTATGCAATAGTCTATGTGGTTGCGGAACTGTACTGTACTTTTACCTTGAAGTTGCAACAAACTTGCATGCTACTTTGCACGATACAGTATTTTATAAAGCAAAGTGTCTTAAAAATTGCTACAGTAGGACATTGTGATGGAACTCAAGTAATTCCAACAAATGAGTATTTATTTACATCTTGTACAAGTCAATCCAGAAGTATAAAACAACTGTAACTCATCAAATGTCAAAATTCAGCATCCAATACAATACCCAGACACAAACTTGTGCTGAATAAAAAAAAATTTAATTTTTATACAAGCTAGCATTAATTGTATGCAAGAAATTTATGTAAATACATACACTTTATTTATGGAGGAAATAAAAAGCTTGAAATGTCTGCATAACATACACTTAAATATAGGAAACTGAATTTTAGCCTTCAGTAGTATCCATTTACATTGAGATGTAAGTAATAATTGTACGGGAAAGTGGAGCATGGGAAGATTGCTACATTTAATATTGAGTACACACCAATGCAGCAATGTAACTATAACTTGGCTGTATCCAGTGCTACCACATTCTAATTACCAGCTGTTAGGCTAAATTTCTCCTCTTCATTTCTTTTAGTAGTTCGACACCCATCTGTGCTGGGCTGCGAGTTACTATCACTCCAGCCTGCAAATAAAAAAGTCAATTACTGTATTGTCCTTTCCCACTGATGTTAAATCTATTGATATTTTGATAGCAATGATTACCCAAAATGTGAAAAAGATACTGCAAAATATTCTCATTGTTTTACTGTATTACAATAATAATAATGATATTGTATACCCTCAATGTTGAGTACTGACTCTCACTAAATATGGATGGAGTCTCTTGGAGGGCAGATCCAGAGCATGTAAACGCCAACATTTCACCCAAGGGGCCAAGCTTTCCCTGTACTGTTAGGGTCCAATGGCTTGGTAAGTCCCTGTAGGTAGAAGGTTTTTCACAGCACATGTATGCACAATTCCTACCTGCCAAACTCAAAGGTAAAGAATATCTCAAAGAATAGCAGGTCAATACTACTAGGGATAGGCTACTAAGACAACCAAAATAATGACAGACTACCCACTCTATGCTGTCCCACAACTGGGACTCTGCAGTACTGCGAACAATGTGGTGCAATCTGTCTCATTGAAGGGCCAAACCTACATACCACTTGGAAAAAGAATATCTGCCTGGTTTCTCTTTCAAGTAATGCTCAAAAGCTCAGAGCTTTCATCCATTACTGCACTTCACACATGCTTATTTACGAACATTGTTTGAAACTATTACGGACTGCTCGAGAGATATTCCAGAAAATGGTCCATTATTTCAATCAAAATACCGTCATTGATACATTCTTGACTGAAAATTTGTTTTGTCATTTGAAAACCCTCTGTACTACCCTCAATCAAATGGGGAACAGGTAATGGACTGAAAACAACAGATAGTAAACTATAAGACTCAGAAGGGAGGAAACGAGCAACGAGCTGGTGAAACTGATTCGTGGAAGTTACTGGTCAAGGATGGGTTGTGTTGTGGTGACAGTGAGCGCAACAGTCAAAGTCTCCATTGCGACTACACGTGTTCCTTGCTGCCTGGCAGAATATGTACTGTGCTGTTGTCACTATGCAGCTTTGGTTGACCACTGCACTGGTAAAATGACGCCCAATGTATAAACACCAACATATTATGTCACATACATTTAAAACTTTCTCCTGTGACAAGAGGTTGAATTTATACATCTGGGATACTGTTTTGTCCTAAAAAGTCTGCAAATGAAAGTACAGTAAATTTATACATTTTTGATCATTCCTTTGGTTTTACCATGAGCAGCAACTTTAAATTTACTTGCACAGTTTATTTAAACTCTTTCCCTTCACTGATGAAAGGGTACTTTCATAATTCTGGGGCACATCACGTTACATTTTTAGTATAAAAATATTTAAATTTAATTTAGCTTTCATACTACAGGTGATTATAGAGAGAATCAGTACCTTAAAATGTGCATCACTCAACATTTTTAATGGCGGTGGCAAAGAAAGAGCGTATTTATGCTTATCACGTATAATTTTGTTTGGACGACAATTTCCCATTAAGTACATAAATCAATGTCTCATCAAAATATCATTTTATGTCGGCGACATTTAAAAACAAACTTAAAAGAAAAAATTATTTGAAACATACCTATTTTAGTTACTTATGTTGGGTTTAACAATAGTTATTTTAATTTTGAAACATCAATTTTAACTCACCTCTTACCTTTCCCTTAGCTGGTGTAATGCGCATGCATCTTGCAGGGGGTAGGGAGGTGGGTGGAAGGGGGAGAGGGGTTGTTACGGCTAGACGGGTGGTGAGAGCGGCCGCCGGAGACCATTATGCTAGCGTGGCTCGCCAGAGACATGAGCGAGAGAGTCAGACAGATAAGACAGCAGGACGACCTCGTGAACAGTAATGACGAAGACACGGACTCGTGGCCATATTGTGTGGTGGTATAGCTGTGAGGCCGGATTTATTTAATACCGCTTAAATAATTTCAGTGGGAGACAGCAGTTGAACACGCGATCGCGCACTTTTGGTGGTCAGACTGGCCTAACTGTCGACATGAAGGTTGAAAGGGTCTGAGGCAAGGTGCTGTGACGAGCTTGGAATCCTTGGATGCGGTGTCAAAGGACCAGAGGTCTGTCGGGAATACCGTCTCCGGTGTCATCATGTTTGGTTCCAGACGTTTAAGGTAGGACTGTTCCTTCACTTGGCTATTCTCTGTGAAGTCAGAACAGCTTCTCAATAGTTTGGTAGTTTTGGTAGTGCGAAATAACGGTCGGCGAACTGTCACAGAGGTGGGATGTTGCGCCAAAAGTTGGAGTCTAGCGCTGCATAAAAAATGGAAATGCATGATAAGTGAAATATTTGCAGCACCTGTATGGTGTGTACTTGGTTGTGTTAGGATTTTAGTAAGATTTTATAAGTGTGTGTTTGAAGAAAGTACTCAATTGTCAATGTCATGTTCACTATTTGATCTTAATAATGTTTTGTAAACAGTCAGAAACATTTGGATAATCTGGTTGTAAAAGTGAATGAAAGAGATTAGGAGGTGTAACTAACCAACATGTGTAATGTGCATAAGTAATTGTTCGGGGAAAATACTCCATATTACCATGATGTTCACTGTTTTACCCTTTAGGATTCATGTAAGCTTATATCTGAAATATTTGGGAAAACTGTCATAGAAAGTGAATGGACAAATTAAGAATGATTTATGGAGCATAACTTAAAAGTTTATGTAAAGTGTATTTTATAGGTTACTTGTGTAATGGCTTTTTTTTATTTTTATTATTTTAAAAAAGGGGTATGACCTCCTTCAGGTGTAATGGAATCTTCACATGTGAACTTGGGAATAAATGTTGAATTGTAAATGGGTGTTGCAAATTGTAGTTGAGTGTGTTAAGCATCCTCGTGATTTGAAAATGAGAAGTCTGAGAGGAAGTTCTAAGTTCTGCCAAATGTTTGAGAAATTCTATGAGATATGCGCCGGCTCTTCTGGCAGGTGAAGTCCCCTAAAGCAGAAGAGGACCCAGTAGGGTGGAGCGGTGCAAGGTGTTAAAATGACAGAATCAAACTGGAAGACTTTAAACTGAGAGTTCGATGTAATAAAACCGACTAAAACATATTCCTTGGCAGCAAGCGTGGCAGCCAGTTCAGCAGCTGACATAATGGAAATTGTAACAGCTTTTAGGTGGCTATTAAGAAGAGTCCTCGACTGGCGCATGGACGGCGTTGCAGTGTGTAATGTGTATTCTTTTTTACAGAAAACTGCTTAACTTATTCATATTAAGTTTATCAATGAAAAGAACACACACTTGAAACTATGTTTCTACGGTATGTTTTCAAAAATTCAGCACGCTTGCTAGAAACATGATTTTCGGGCATCTCAAAATGGCTAAAAACTGATTTTTTAGACTGCTGTAACTCCGAAAAATATTACCTGAATTTGTAAAGTGCAATGTGTGGTGTGAGCCACGTCAGGAGATTGTCTTGCGACGTTTCGGCAGTCATTGCAGCTGCCTTCATCAGGTAGTCAGAGTCGGAGACCAACTGGTAGATGAAGGAGTTGCAGGTCCTTATATACCCTGGTGTCTAGGTGGCTGCTTCCTGGTTGGCTGGGTTGTCGGTCAATCACAGGCCTGCTGGCTCCTGATTGGCCGAGGTGGTTAGCCAATACTGGCTCTCTCCTGGTGGGCCTTCTGATTAACTGGGTACTTCGGCCAATCGTATGCAGACTCGCACCTGGTCGGCTAGGTTGGTTGGCCAATCCTTGTGAGTGTCGTGACTGCACTCTGGTTGTTAGACTTCACATCATCCACAAATAAATGAGCCCATATTTTACTTAGCCAATATCCATCTTCTTTATTGATGTTATGGTGTTTTATTATTTCTATTGCCTCTCTCACAGTTCTCAGGCGGTAATTACTGACGTTGGTTATTGTGGAGAACTTGTCATAACAGATACTGTGTTTAGTTTCCATGGAATGTTCTGCTATTGCTGACTGCTGGGTTTTGTATTTGTATGCTCTTATGTGTTCTTTAATATGGTTGAGATTTTTCTGCCTGTTTGCCCTATGTACACTTTCCCACATGAACAAGGAACTTTGTATATTCCTGCCTGTTCTTTGGCTGGTGTTTTATCTTTTGCCGATCCCAGGATGCCTTCTATCTTGTTGATAGGTTTCAGAAGCCGAGCCAGTCGTTCGGTTGTGCCTTTCACACAAGGCAGGACTGCTATGTTTTTTAGTTTTCCTTTCTCTGATTTCCTGGGCCGGCTTTTGATGCTCTGCTGCATTTCACGGCATGAGTATCCATTTGCTTCTAGAGCTGCAGTGAGATGTTTCATTTCTGCTTCCAGGTGCTGCTCTTCGCATATAGTTTTCGCTCTGTGGGTCAGTGTAGATATGACAGTTCTTTTCTGCGTGGGATGATGATGAGAGTCTGCTTAGAGGTATCTGTCAGTATGGGTAGGTTTCCTGAAGACTTTGTGGCCCACTGTAGAACTGTGTTTCTTGTACACCAGGACATCTAAGAAAGGTAGCTGGCCATCCTTTTCTGTTTCCATGGTGAACTGAATGCTATAGAGTGGCTGCTGTTGAGATGGTCCAAGAATTATTGTAATCTCTCCTCTCCATGGCTCCACATTACAAATGTGTCATATGTGTCATCCACATACCTAAACCAGTAAGTAGGTTGATAGAGGCTGGAGTTTATTGCCTTCTCTTCGAATTTGGCCATGAATACATTGGCCAGTAACGGCGAAAGAGGCGAGCCATTGCAGTGCCTTCTTTTTGTATGTACACCTTTCCCTGGTATGAGAAGAAAGTTGAGGTGACACAGTGCTCGACAAGCTTCACGAGTTCTTTGCTGAAGGTGTCTTCTCCCAGTTGTTCAAGTAGGGTGTGAATAGCTTCATTTAACGGTACTCTGCTGAAAAGGTAGACAACACCAAAACTCACTAATATGACTTCAGGTTTCAGCGAGATTTTCTTCAAGATTTCCACAAAGTGAGCAAAGTTCTGAATGTGAGAGGCTGATGTAGGTATGGCTGGTTGTAAGAGATTATTGAGGTGTTTAAGGAGGTGAGTCGGTGAGCCAATTGCACTGACTATTGGTCAAAGAGGAACATTCGACCTGTGGATTTTCGGGAGACCATAAATAGTAGGGGTCCTAGGAGCCTTGACTATTAGCCATTTCTTGGTCTCATTATCTATGGATGACTCGGCTATGAGCTTCTTGGTTGATGACTCTACTTTATTTAGAGAGTTACGACTGACTTGCAAGCAAGCAGCATCAAACAGAAGTTCTGTGATCTTGGCTTCATAATCATTGGTGTTCATTATGACTGTAGCATTGCCTTTGTCTGCCTTCAGGATTTTCACTTCTTTATCACAACGCAATTCTCTAAGAGAGAGCTTTCTTTTCCTCTCTGCTGATGTTGGGTGGTGGAGTTTTGGCCTTTCTCAAAATTCTGGCTGTGTCTGCTCGGATCTCATCGGCTGCTGTTACAGGTAGGTGAAGAACAGCTGATTTTACATCACATACAAAATCTTTGGTTGGAATTGTTGCTGATGAGATGACAAAGTTCATGCCCTTGGCAAGAACGGCTGTACTGGCGGCATCAAACTGTTTGTCAGAGAGGTTAATGACAGACCGAGCCAACCAGGAAGCAGCCACCTAGACACAGAGGTATATAAGGACCTGCAAACTCTGCACCTACCAGTTGGTCTCCGACTCAGACTACCTGATGATGGCAGCTGCAATGACTGCCAAAACGTCGCAAGACAATCTGACGCAGCTCACACCCAGAAGCCAATAAAATGGAGACAACGTCCACGAAAGCATGCAGTCTATACTGTTTTTGTATTTTTACAAAGAAAAGCTTTGGAATCTCAGTTGCCAAAATAACCTTAATAATACTAACTTTGCAAAACTGCATAGTATACAAAGTTAGTTGTAGTATTACTAAGACTTTCTTTGGTAACTGGGTTTCCAAAATTTTTCTTTGTAAAAGAACAAAAAAAATTACAGTTAACAATTGATCTCACAAGGATAATTATTAATTTTGATATTTTTATGAGAACTGAGCACAAAACACCATTATCAAAATGAACTCTGCAACATTAACAAAAAATTAGAATAACGTAAAGAAAAATTTTAAGTAAGATTACAAACATGTTAAATTACGCAAATTTGCACCATATATAACTTAATGACTAATATTTTAAAACAAATCTTTACAAATGCACCAATGTTGGTTTTTAGTCTCACAAGACAATTTTTAATCCCTAGTATAGATAGCGCAGCTAATAATGGTAAATTTCAATGCACAAAAATCAAATTAAATAAAAAACTGTAATATTTACGTAGCAGTATTACCGTGCCATGCGAGAACTTACCAACATATCGGATTCGTGTAACTTGTAAAATCAACTGCTGGTGACCAATGTTGCCGACTGAAGTTTATAGAAAATCACTAATGGCACTGGAATAAGCACTGGAGACCTATCTTATCAATAGAAAAGAAAATTTACTATTATCAGTTAAACAGTCTTTGCCTCACTGTATAATCAATGTACAGTATAAGTTACAAAACTTGACCGGTAGTACATTATCTGAAATCACAGTAACTGGCAACAAAGCTGCTAAAGTAGCAATTCTGCTAGGTTTGGCTATATTCGTATAATTTCAGTGAGAAAGCATTGCAATTGTAGCTTCAAACACAGCGCTACATAGCCAATCCTCTCATGTTCCTGCCACCCGGCCACCCCTCCAACCCATTCATTCACCCGAATACTATCGCAGCAGCTCTACCCATTAGAAGCGTTATTCGAAGCACTTTTAAACAGCTTGCTTTGGTTGTTTACAAGTTATTTTCTTCCAATTGACAGTACTGTAATCCGAGCGGAATTCATAAAAGATACACCTATTTACAAGAGTGATAGTTAGCTTCTAGTAGAGACAAGGTTGCAAATAAATCTGCATTATAATCAGAGCACTGTCAGAAAACTGCCTGGGCAAGCACTGCTTGCCTTGCTTACCCTGACGAGACGCCACTGCTGTAAATAAGCTTAAACCATTCGTCGAGAAAAAAAAATAGTTAAAATTAGTTGAAAACTTTGGTCGCGGGAGTGACTTGAGACAAGCATGTGCGTCCGAGCAAGCGACGCTGTGTTGTGTAACAAGGGTGCGCCTAGATCCTCACACTAGCGGCTGGTGAGAGACAAGCAACTAGGTACCAAGTCACCATAGCGCGGGGGTGGACAGCACAGGAACTAATTCACAGATAGTGCTTCGCACCTCCGTTAGAATGCACTGAGGTGCAGCGTGATTATTTTCTGTCACATCCTGTGATAAAAGCAGCAAATTTATAAAAAAAATACATAATTATATTGTTTATATGATATATCACCTTTTTATAGCAAATTTATTACCGTAAACTTAAATAATTTGTTTCTCTGATGCTAAAGAAACGCTCTAGTGCAAAGTATTTTTAGCAAGCAGACCAACAAATTTCACAAATGCTGATGCCTACAAGCTACAATAGCAGCCGCCACGCACATTATTGTTATTATTATTATACTGTTGACTCGCAAACTTTTAGTTCAGTTTTCATTGTTTTTATTTTTTTATTTTTTTTAATGGGAATTTCCCAAATTTCGTTGGTGGAATGGGTGGGAGAGAAACAAGATTGACGGCTAGACTGTGTTAGTCATCATTTCTCACGTGTTGTTAGCACGCAGATGGCCTACTCACCATATGCCCGCTCACCAAGCGTTCCACTGGAAGTTTTAAGTTTTTTTCGTCGATTTTTCTTTCTTTGATGGTAAATGTGTTTCATTACTGCTTTGAGCTAACAGACGTTTTTAATATTACTTTAAATTCTGATGAAAAATTCTCGAGGATTTAACTTTTTTTTGGGGTTGTGGGGGGGGGGGGGGGTTGAAAAAATATGAAGTCTGATTTAATGAAACATTGATTTAGAGAGTAAACATTTTTGGGTCCCGTGACATTTAATTAAATCGAGGTTCTACGTAGTACTCTAGCTAGTTTTCAAGTATTCTTACCTTCTCTAGAGCATTTATCTTGTCTTGAGCACCACCCTTTCCACCAGATATAATGGCACCTGCATGACCCATCCTACGGCCAGGAGGAGCTGTGATACCAGCAATGAAGGAAACAACAGGCTTGGAATGATCTCCCTGGAATCAAGTCAAACAAAATAATAATATATCTCCAGATATAAGCATGTCAACAATTCAACGCAACAAATGTACATGGTACACAAACTGTCAAATGGAGTATTGAATTTTTTTTAACAACACTGACATAACAACATTATAGAATTTGTAAAACATCAATTCTCATTCTTAAAACACAGTCATTATCAACAAACATGTCTTTGCATTACTTGATTGCAAAAATACCCTTGTTTATACTGACCAATCCTCTGAATTTAGAAGCCACATACAGTCAAAACCATAACCAAACCCAAAACTTTAGCCCAAGTTTTTCTCTACTGATTAATTGGATAATTTCCCGCCTTGGAATCCAGAACATAGAACATAATCTTGCCACCTAACAGTGAATGGAAAGGTTAAACAACAATCACAAACTGAAGATGACAAAGTAGTGATTGTAAGGATTACTGATGGAAAGACTGCCTTCACTCAGTACTTCCCGAGTGTATACAGGTCAGAGAAATTGTAATGAAATAATGACTGCTAAGATTATGCTAACAAAATGCTGTACCACTTACACGGTACATACAGTAGTTACACTTCTTTAAAACATGAAGACCATCAGAATGCCAAAAATAGTCATTCAAATTCAGGGAAGGCTATCTTTAGATTCACAGATTTTACAGTTATAAAACACTGTCGAGACGTGGGCAAGAGGGAGTGAGACAGAGTGACTGTGTGTGCGGGAAGGGGCAAGCCAATGAACTGTGGCAATTTTAAACTTTTTAATATAACAGACAGAGGTTCATGTACTTACAGATGATGTTTGTGAACAGGTACACACACGCGAAGGGACAACACATATTTTTCTGCGGAAGCGCAGTTTACAAGTATCATCTGTAAGTATTTATACCTCTGTCTGTTATATTACTTTGTTAGCCTAGTGACCTACTTCTCACCATTCTTATAGATTTTAAACTTTTACTACGGACTTAAATGCAATTAACTGTTATATAATTACTAAAATATGTAGTTATACAATACGTGATGTGTTGAAATTATTTGTATATGTAATTTAATTATTGTACTTCAAGTAAGTGACGATTCGGTGAGTGGCCGCGGGATGCGGTACCGAGGGAGAACCAGTGGTGATTGGCGTCGGGCGACCATTCTATGTTCGGATTCGGGACGAGATCAACATATTTTTGCATATGCGGCTTTAGAGTGAGGAGTAGCAAGTTTCCGTGGTGTCGGAGTCAGGGTAGCCTGCCACCAAGAATGGGGAAAGGGGGCTTTTTGGACATGAGACTTTAAGACCTTAAAGGGGCGTTGGGTCTATGTTAATAGCATTTTTTTTTTTTTCACGAATGGTTGTTTTGTTTGGGGAAGTTCGGTATGAACGTTGCTCGTTTAGGTTCTCTCTCAGGAGCATAACTGACTTTAGTTTGATTTTTCTTTATTTTCTTTTGCTCCTTTGGGATGCCCCGAAGTATGTTTTGTTCCTACAGGGTTTGCTGAATCGGTTCAGCGGAAGTTATGCTGTGTGAAAGTTTTTCTTGTATTCACTAGTTTTTCACTTTTGGTTAAATAAATAAATACCCCACTCAAAGCAAGAGTCAATTTAAGTTCTTTCAGTGTCTACTACAACACATGCCATTCAATAATAATGGAGGTTAATTTACAGAAGGACGACAGCCCCATCACATTATCTGGTGCCACGACCAGGATATAAGGGTCATATCTGGCCGCATTACAATTTCTGGCGCCGTGACCAGGATATAAGGGTTGTATCAGGCGACCTGTCACACCCGTATAAAAAATATTTGTACTGCCCGCAAAAAGCGTAATATTTCCCTTTAATTTCAATAAGCCATATCATATTATATATATATATAGACACACACACACACACACACACACCAAAAAAACAAGGGGGTCCTAAAATAAAACCCTGTGGAACTTCCCCACGCAAGTGTGCAAGCCAGCTGGCGTGACAATAGCAAACTACGTCAAACTCAAACTAATTAATTTGCCAAGTCATACCGGCTCGCCTTGTCCGTTGAAAAGTGGCAACAGCGGCCAATTCTGCACCGGCCAGTAAATGTGCCAGTAGCATACAGTGCAGCGTTCAGGCAGACAGTAAAGAGTGTGATTCATTGCTAGTACACTTCAACCTTACTGCACACTATGTTGCAGTGTCTCCCAACA
The DNA here is from genome assembly GCA_003012365.1 of Medauroidea extradentata. Taxonomy (NCBI): domain Eukaryota; kingdom Metazoa; phylum Arthropoda; class Insecta; order Phasmatodea; family Phasmatidae; genus Medauroidea; species Medauroidea extradentata. The sequence goes on along the minus strand of PNEQ01066693.1, from coordinate 27,300 downwards.
TTGTATATACCTTGTAACTACTTTCACTCCCATTCTCATTTAACATTTTTGTTTGCTGTTTTCAATCAAATTAAGACAGTGTTTTAAACTGTGCTGTTGTGCAATAATGTATGGACATACTTGTAATACTAACATGCATGTTCGAGGCTGGAAATATAAAAGATGTTTAATTATAGTGCACCAGACTATGAGCGTTACCAGGCTTATCTTAAGATTTTCTGTCAGGCAGGTTCTCCTCACATGTAGATGGGAAAAGGTTTGAGGAGTGACCTGTAGACATAAGCCTATGGAGCACGTTTTCTTACATTATAGGCACTCTTGGTACTCACAGTTTGTGTTTTATACTGGCGACTGAGTGAAGAGCTAGGTATTCATTAATGTTTTTTACTTTCTTAGTAATCAACTTAATCTAAACATAGCTTGTGCCACAGCATTACCTCAGTCTTCAAGAACGTTCCTTCTCCAATCTCTCTAATAATAACAAACATCTGGCTTCGAGAGGAAGTGTTAAATGGATTGAGTTACGCAAGAAGGAATTAACTGCAAAAAAATTGTTGCAAGAGAACGCAAATTTAGCTTGACCTTAGAAAATAGTTATTGGCATATAGTGACGTCAACCAAATTACTAAAGTTTGAGATGGGTCTGTTTGTATAACAAAGTTCACAAACTTCAACTGCATTTTGCAACAAAGAACCAAACATTAATATTTTGATAGTTGGTTCCCTCTTGCGCGTGTGTATGTTGGTCAAGAGACTTGTTTCCCATGGCCAGCAAGGCAGCTGCTGCCATGTAAAATTAAATGTGTTTAGTGAGGTGTGTTCAAAATTATGTCTCGGAAGCAGTCTAATGAAAATTCCTTTCAGCTTTAATTGAGTGATATAATAGTTGGGGTAGTCTTCACTTGGTTTATGATTACGATAATTTGTTAAGCAATTTGTTTGATTGTTTTCGATTTAATGTGTTGATATGGCTGGTGAACTTTTCTGCGCTCCTGCTTGTCACGGCGCTTTAATTGTGATTTCACTATGCCTCAGGTTTAAAGAATTACAGTACACAGCGAACAGTTCTTACATAGTGGATCCCATGAATGTGTCTCCCCCACATTGCTACATCTTTTACATTCATTTAGCCACTCAGCATTAATGTTCACATAATGGTCACTTGTTTATTTGTAATTATTTTTCATGTTGTCCCACCGAGGTAGAGATTACGTTGAATGCATTAGACAAGAATTGTACTTGTAACTATGTATCTTAACTTAGTGTATGCATGTGTCCAGACTTGTGGCTGCAGAATGGTTAAAGAGTGAATGTACATGCTTGAAATTTAAAGCATAATACTTGACAGCATGTTATGGTTACGCAGCAATTAATGGAAATTGTAGATTGGCTGTTTTAAAAATATTTAAAATTGTCACAATGTGGATTATGTTTGCACCATGAGGCAAATATATAAAATCTCATTAGAAGGAGTCACTATTTGATGATTTTGAAATTATGTATACTGAAAACTTTATTAATTCTTTGTGTTTGACATGCAACAAATTAAAAATTGTGGAACTGAATGTTCTCTCTCTGCAAAAAAGTGGCATCTTTTATGCTTTACGTTCTATTTGTCTGAAAACTTAAATGTGTGATGTTAAAACTTATCCATTACACTCTCAATTTTACGAATACTCCCGGTTCCTCTCATCACATTCATAAAATCAATAGTGGCCTATTTCACCCCCCCCCCCCCACCCACACACATCAAATTTTAAAAATGCATTTTTTCTGCAAAGTGCTAATAGTCGAAACCCTGATTTTCGTTAGCATTTTGCAGGAAATTACTAAATGTAAAATAGAAACATAAATTGATATCAGTAGTCAGCTGTCTTCCACTAAAAAACATACCACTGAATGACTGACGATTGTCCCAAAAAAAAGAGAAAACTGAGCTTCCGAGTGTCTTCTCACGAGAGAATAGCCCGACTTCTATAGCGTTTAAAGGAAAAATAAGGCAAGCGATAGTTGAAATATAAATTTATATCAATAGGCAGACGTCTTACGATCAAAAGAACACCGCTGAACACTAGACATGACTGACCCTAGTCCCCAAAAAATTAGAAAATTCGAGCTTCTGTGTGCCTTCTTGCAAGTGCAGAGTCAGTTTTTGTTTTAATGCAGAAAATCAGACAATATATTAATAAAATAATAATTTACACTAATAGAGAGAGGGGTCTTCAGAAAAAATATACATGAAACTGATAGCTACAATCTCCAGTTGTCACCAAACCAAATTTAACACACTTGTGTACAGGCATTCATTACTAGCCAACACAATGCCAGTGTAAATTATTCACCAGAACAAAGGAAAAAGCGGATGTATTTATTTGCTATACTGTTGTAAATATCTTCGATACTAATTAAAAATTACGTCAAAATAATACTGTCATATGAAGGGTCATTATTTTTAAAAATGTACCAACGATTTTAAGCGAACATAGGTAGAAGTAGCATACAGGGCGGACAGATAGTGCAACTGTACGAAAGTTCACAAGGAGGACAGATAGTGACATCGAAGCATATTCCGACATTCAACCAGCCAAAAACATCACTTCGTGACAGTCTTACCTAAATTCGTCAAAAATTACATGTTTAAAGTGGGGGTTGCATGGAATCTTTTTCAGAGCCAGTATGTTGCGTAAAAAAAATTAGTGTTTCTGGGATTACGCAATACACGTCTAATTTATTTCCAAATTATGACCTAGCCATGATGGAGACAAATGTTTCTACACATGACATATAGGTAGCACAGGCCTCAAAGTCGGTCACTTTTTTCACTTCTAGTCACTATTTTTGACAAAAGTAACTTTGTCACTTTTTCTGAAAATTTTCACTTTTTTCACTTTTTTGAAGTGCCAAAATTGGCTTTTTTTTTAATCAATGAAATTGCTTCTTAAAAATTTTGTTGAATTAATGATTGAAGGTAAATACAATTTTCAGTTTGTTTTGTATTTATTTTTACTGTATTTAAGATTGGCAATGACTTTTGTCCTTTGGTAAGCTTGGCAATGTTGTTAGATTGTTTGTGTGTTAGACAAATGTGTGTCTAGAACTGTAGTCCCTATCTCTGTTTGAAATCTCAACAATTTATAAATGTTTGCGGGGTTATGAAAATTTGGCAATTGACGAACTCAATTTTCGACCGTGAGAATTTCTAGAGTATTGAAGTCGACTGGAATATGGTGGTTGTATAGGTTACGTAATGCAACATGTTTATTTATCCTGGTAGCTTGTTAAATGTTATCAATTTTATTTTTGTTTTTGATATGTAGTAATAAAATAAATTTCTATATTTTAATAAGGCAAAAAGATTTTGAGAACAATGAATTTTTAATTTGTAATGACGCAACATTAATTTTGCCAGAATTCATGTGTCTGTGAAAGGACAGTCAATTTTCTTCACGGTTGCGAGAACTCAAACTATTATCATAATCCAGCATAAATGTTACCAGTGGGGGAAAAAAGAGACTAGGGTAAAATTGTTGCGTCTTAAATCGGAAATGTAGAGGCGGAAAACAAAGGTATAGGTTATTCAGAGCTATAAATTGTTTGTCACTTGTGTTTGCATCTTGGAATTATTAATACAGACACTATTTTGTAAAATATGAAGCGAATAAATTTATCTCCCAGTTTTAAATTGTTAGGTGCGATGGAAAACATTCAAGGGTCAACGTAACATAATTAATTGACATATTTTTTGTCCACGAAATGTCTGATTTTCCTGTTGGAATAAATTATACCCATTTATTCTGGTTATTAATATTTGTTTATTTTATAAATATTTATATTTAAAGTTACTTAGCCCAGCACACATTTGATGCGGCAATAGATCTTGACATGTAAAACATTAGTAAAATCTATAACAAAATGACACGAAAAACAACAATAAAATTAGTGAAAGAATCTCGTTAAAATGGATGAAATCTTTAAAAAATTTTCACCGAAAATAGGTGTGTCTAATATCATACACATGAAACATAAGTACAAAGTAGACACACTAATGTGTAATTGGTTAACAGTATTGATGTGTCCAGTACGACTTTGTTTGACAAAATGGTTACGTGACTCATGTTTGGGGTACAAATTTGACGTACTGTACAGTAGTTTAAGATCACAAAATATCATATTACACCAATTCGGACTCGGCCTGTAGTTTCATGGCCTGATAGAAAGACAGTTGCTTAATATTGGTAAATAATTATGTGACTCAGTTATGTAGGCCTATTTAATCATAGTGACAAATTTAAGCTGTTTGTATTTCCAGTATTATAGTTAGTAGGTGTTAGGAAAGCTACTATATTAAAAAAAAATTGTTGCTATGTTGGTTTTAATCTTCAAAAAGCACAAAAAATAAAAAAACATGTAGTCACTTTTTGGTCACTTTTTTCCCTTCATAGTCACTTCGTAGTCACTTTTCCAAGTCAGATGGTCACTATATTCACTATTTTAGAGGTATTAGACCACTTTGAGGCCTGGTAGCACAATCATTGTGCTCTCGTGATGTGAAATGCTCATTTGACGACAGAACAACATGCAGTAACGTACTGTTAAAGCAAATTACCTATGCATTAAGTTAATCGTTTTTAAGTAAGTACAATGTTAACCTAGTAAAGAAAAAATAATTAACACTATTATGAACGTAAACAAAGTAGTGAGAGAGATATTACATGGAGACAAGGAGAAACAGCCTAGAAGAAGGCTGTAGAACGATGCGTCTGTAGTACTGCCTCCATTTAGACCTTAATATGTTGTAGTGGTGGATGCAGAGAGAGTAGGCTGGTCGGCTTGGCACAGCCACTGCCGCACATTTTTGAAACGGTCACTGCCCCTTTTTGTAATCAATTTTCACAATTATTTTTTTTTATTTTTAATATTGTGACTTACCAAGTTGTAACTGCAGCTCTACAACTCATATTTTACAACCGTCAATTAGATAATATGTATATTTACAAATCATTGTCAATGTAATTAATTACAATTTTTTTTTGTCATAGAATTTTGTTATTTTTTTGAGGGTTCCTGAGAGTGTATTCGTAAAACTGCTACCTTTGTTAGATCCAAGGTTCATAAAATCAGGGGTCTAGTGTATAAGTTTTGGAAGGTCTATGTAAATGACCGAGATTACACATCAAAGTACTGTATTTTTATGTAGTACCACCCAACTTATTAATGTATCACAAAAAAGTGACTACATACAGCGGAATCTAGATGTGAATTAAATGTTGTCAAAAAAGCTCTACTGCAAATAAAAACATGTCTGAATTTATATTCACGATTTTTATATGTTGCAAGTTAAATAAATAATTAGTGAATGGTTTATTCATATTTGTTAAATCATTATGGTCTTCAGTTCACACAGTTCTCTCTTAGGTGATTTGCCCTACTTCGCAATATGCAGCTAGATCACAACAAAATGAATCCAAACCACACAAGCACAATATCTAACTAAAAAGGTGAGGTCAAGTGATTACAAGAGTATTACATGAAAGGGATTGGTGTGTCTAACTAACGCTGGTTGGGCTTCTTGTTATCTTCACGTTACAACTCCCAGGTGCTGCAGGAGATAACAGGTGCGCCGAGACTGGCAACAAGGTTGGAAAAGGTCGTAAATGTTCTTTTCCTTCACACATTGTGTGACAGTTGCTGCAGTCTACCTTCAGGTGCCATGCTCGTTTCAAAATTAAAACTGCTGAAATTTTTACACCAACTACAGACAAACAATAAACCAGGACCATGTGGACAAAATAGGCTTGACAAGAATACAGTTAATTAAAACTGCAAGCACTGATGTGAAGACAGTTTTAAAAGAGAGAGAACTGTTCGGAAAATGGAATGTGAATATTACACATTAGCAGCACTGCACAAGGAAAAAATTTATGTGTTCTTTTGAAATACGTTAGTTTGTAATTCAATGGAGAGGTAAGTTAAGTCTATAGTTTTGATGAACAGTTACAAAATGTTACTAGCAAAGATAAAGGGTAGAAAATGAATATTCCCTATTATGGCTAATGTTTCACTAAAATGAGACAACAAAACAACAGTTACATATAATAGGTGACTTGGCCAGTGACATCAAAACAGATTGCATGCTGGGGGAATCAGCTGCTTTTGCACAAGCAATCATTTAATTGCCATAAGGCTTACTGAACTGAGTAAAACAATGTTATATATTTGAGGGAGTGTAGTAAGATTAACAACAGATCTTTTGAAGAGCTGCAAGTTTCACAACTTCCATCCAGTGATTTTCAATTAACAATACATACAGTAATTGCATCAGAAAGTCCGTCACTTCACATTCATGCCCTCTGTTTTATTTTTCTGTCCGTTTTATTAATATAGGTATTTATTAATTAAAACAAGTGTGCAGTTTTTTGTGAATTGTCACATTTCAAAACAGTGTACAGCATAAAGCAAATCAGTTACTATCAAAAGGTAATTTGTAGACCTAGGCCTACTTCTTTTAACCGCGCATGGAATAGGCTTACCAAATTACTGTACTGTAGTTTATATTTTTTAACAGCTTCACAGACTTTGAAAACATCGTAGACTTGTTAACTTAAGACTTTAATAGTTGCGATCACATAATTATGTTATAATCATATACTTGTATGAGTCAATGTACGCTTTTAATTATACGTTTCCATCCACCCAGAGTATTGTTGCAAGTAAGCCTACCTAGTGGTTTAAATTACCACTTGTGAGCAAATAAGAAATAACATCCAAAATCACAAACTTATTTAAAGGGAGGCATTGTTCGTGCTTACATTTTTTCCCAGTTGTTGAGGTAAATGTTTGATGAAATTGAGTGGAAAATTGACTTTTTAAAATGAAAATGACTAGTGCAGTTTATTCATAGTACTGTGTATCTGATTGGCTAGGTATTACAATATTTCTATACTGGACAATTTACATTCATGTGGGTACATGTATTGCTATTAAATTGAAATGTAGTTTCCTTGATAAAAAGAGGCCTAAACTTTTTGTTCATCTCTCTGAAATGTGTGTTAATAACATATCCTTACAGATTTTGCCAATACTTTTAAGTAGATTAATTAAGAGTTCAATGAAACTAATGCTATCAATCATCAAATGATCTAGAATGACCTAGTGTTTTAACATGATTTATGTCAATACATAATTTGTTACAACATGAATAAATAACTTCAAAGTGTAACCTAATCTAGCATGATTCTTGCTGCTATATGAAAACTTGCATTATGATGGGAGAAAATTCATTGTAGTCCTACTCATTTTTAGATAGCGTTTCTTTTGATTTTTTGTGTTTATCTCTATATATAAAAATGAAAGCTGACTGATTGACTGACTGACATATCAAACTGCAGCCCAAACCACTGGACCTAGAATCGTGAAATTTTTTGTGGGGGTTCCCCTTAGGTCGTAGGCGAGCACTAAGACGGGATTTTTTGAAATTCGACCTCTAAGTGGGTGAAAAGGGGTGAAATGTGTTTCCGAAGAAACGTCGATAGAGCTCGAACCCGACGGCCAATCGTCGTGATTTTTACTTTAATAGGACACTCGTAAAAATGCATATTAGCAATTTTAAGGATTTTGCGAAGTTCGACATTTAAGGCGGCGAAAAGACCTTAACTGTGTTTCCAATCAACTATCGATATATATCGAACCCTTCAGGATAGAGAGTTGATATTCACTTCAAAATATTGCTTACGTAAATACCCAAAAAGCAGTTTTAGGTTTTTTTGAAATTCGACCCCCAGACAGTAAAAATGGGCAAAATGTGTTTTTTATAAATCGTCTATATCTTTGAAACACAATTGGCTATCGTCGTGATTTTAACTTTAATTGGTTACTTTTACAAATGTCTATGACAGGACTCAAAGACGTTTCGAAATTCTTTATTTAAAGGGGTGAAAATATGTGAACTGTGTTTTTGATTATCCTTCCATATCTATCGAATCAATCGAGATATCGAAGTGCTCTTTACTTTAAATTGGTGCTTTTGTAAATATTCCAAGTACCATATAATATATATTTTCTGAATTCGACCCTAAACTGGTTAAAAAAGGGGTAATATGAGTTTTCTACTCACATTCGATATATATCGATCCCATAGCCTTTATACAGCGACGTGATTTTTGTTTAGGATTGATGCTTACTCAAATACCTAAAAAGTAATTTAAGGAATTTTTGAAATTCGCCACCTAAGGACGTGAAAAGGGGCGAAACGTGGTGAAAAGTGTTTTCAATTAATCGTCGATATATCTTGAACCCAGCGGGCTAATGTTGTGTGTTTTACGTCCACGAGATACCAATAAAGTATTATAAAACGTGATTCAAGGATTTTTCTAAATTTACTCTCTTAAGTGGTGAAAAGACCTTGAATGTGTTTTAGATAAATCCTCGATATCTATCGAACCCGTTGAGATATACAATTAATTTTTTGCTTCAGGATGATGATTACAGAAATTATCGCAAAACGGTTTTCAGATTTTTCGAAATTCGATTTCTCAATACTGTGCAGGGGTGATATGTGTTTTTTTTAGTGAATGATCGATTTTGATTCGACTGAATGGGCTAGCAATGTGATTTACACTTCAGTTGGATACTTATACAAATGTCTAAGATGTAAATTTAAAATATTTTGTAATTCGACACCCAAAAGGGTGAAAAAGCACGAAATTTGTTTTTCATCAACCCACAATATATATCTAACCAGTAGTGATATTGAGGCGTTGTTCGCGTCAGAGTGATGCTTACGTAAATATTTTAAAAAATATGTATGTATTTTTTTTTTCTTTATAAGAAACGTGATTATTAAGACTAAAACTTAGTTGGTCAATATTCAAGGCAGACGATCCGAAAAGCAGGAACGAGCAGCGAGAAACAACCTAGGAGTTTCACTCTACAGTAACCTATCGAGACGTGGTGTTTTACAACCTCTATGAGCCCAGGACACAAATATTTTATATTTTTTTTAATAAATTTTATTTTCATGAATTATTTCGACGTTACGTGACGCAGTTGTTTGTTACTCAGGCCTAAATTCCGGGAGGTTCTGGGCTCGAATTCTGTTATAAGCTGCGTGCGAACGTTCAATTCTGACACACAAAAACTACAAGGCTGATCAAATTAGTGCAATTTACATGAGTCTATAAAAGGGGTAAAATTGCAGTTCGCTTTCCACTTAGGTTCCTCTACAATATCAGCTGACATATCGTCGGTATACTGCCAAAAGTGATTACGTCATAAATGCTATTTCGTTTAAAAGCAGTATTAAATTGTATATATTAACAAAATGTTGGTATGTTACTATACTGTGACACAACAGTACGAAACGACGAATAGACTTTAAACTTGGGCAATTGTTCGTGAACAACATATACATATTCCTAGCATTTTTATAATTTTATCTAATTTTGACTTTGTATTTTTTGGCAGTAAATCGACGATATATCATCTCACTAATCTCAGGTTTGGGGCACCAAATACGTTTCCGCGAAACCTTTACCCTTTGAAACTTCGTAATGGCAATAAAGTTAAAGTGAATATTTTGAAAATATATAATTGAGGGCACCGTCACCAATGGTTGTGCACAGGGTAAACAGATGTTTCTCATTCAATTAACCTCTTACCTTAGGTGTCTGTACTTACCCCACAACGTCAAATAGGCAGGGCTATAAATAAGGCCCAGGAGTAGTCGCTGTTAGTGGCAGGGGCAAACTTAAGACTGCTTTTCGCGTGGACAGCTATAGCTACTTATCCTGCTGCAGAATTAGTTCAACTAGCCGCTTGGACATTTTAACACTTGATGACTGAAGTACCAATCTGGTGTGCAAAGAGGTTTTTAAATTAAAGTAAATATTATCAGTTACGAATAATATTCGCGAGCAAAGCCGCGGGGGACTGCTAGTTATAGTATAAAATAACACTTTACCTGCTGGCAATACTACCTAGTGTTATAATTGTGAGTGTTTATCATAAGAAATGTGCAACCAAATGATGATCTTTTGTTTATTACTCTATATAATCAATTAAATATGTATTTTAAAAACTTCTGCAGTTGTAATACATGCAAAAACAGTAGCGTTAATAAAGTAATACACACTCTTAGACCCATATACTAATCACATGCATTTTCCGGCACCATTTGTGCAAAATCAGCTGTTTCTACCCATTATTCAGTGCGCAAATGCTACTGGCCAAGTAATCTATTGCCTGTCACCGACTATTAATACTTACTGAATTGTGCTTCAATAGGTATTCAGAGGCCTGTTCCTCTGCCACGCCTCCGATCTCTCCAATCAAGATGATACCCTTTGTCTCTTGGTCATTTAGGAAGAAGTCAAGTGTATCAATAAAGTCTGTGCCATTGAACGGGTCCCCACCAATGCCAAAACACATTGTCTGCCCTAAACCAACCTACAGTGAGAAAAATAAAGAATGAGAACATACAGCAAGTACACTTATTGATTACAAACATCATTTTTGGATTACAACTGCTTCATGCACAAAACTTTTTCAACAGACTGCAAAATGCATAAAAACCATAGGTAGGTGGTTCACGTTCAAGTGAGTGTTTTAAAAAGCTTAGCTCTGGTTTTTCTTTGATCAAACACAAAAATAAACAAGTAATGAAAAAACTAACATGGCGCTGATGACTTCACACTACCCAACATTCCCATTTACTTCAACACGCACGAGGATCCGTGGGAATTTGGGGTTTTTTGGGCAGGGACACACAAAAATGGTTGTGTCCTCTTAGGATCGCAAAGTAACACAGAGTGGATGGGTTTAACATTACTTTTCGATACCATTGTACTGGGATCGAATATAAACTGATCTTTAGGACATTGCATTATCACAATTACTTCGCCAAAAAATTCACCTACCTGCTTACTAAATATTACCATTTTTTTGTATTGCAAAGCAATAAAGAGTATATGAGTTTAATGTACAATTCTATACCAATAATACATTGGGACTGAATAGTAAAATATAATCCATCCGCTCATTGTTACTTTGTGATACAACTTCAAAATAGTAATTCATTTTTACATACACGTCACTGTAAACATACATACGTCGACATCGCAAAGTACCTGACATTATCATAACGTTTTATAACATAAAACACAAAATATTATCTGACCTCAACGACGTACCTCACAACAGCAATATCCATTCCATTCCTCTCCAGAAGCACTAACTTATTCCAAAATCGGACGCTGTACATTGCATCGCTCAGTAACACAACACAACATGTCTTTACATAAAATGCAATACAATAACAGATCAAACAACCGAACATTTATTCCTAATCAACACTTCACTAATTTGCATGGTACTGTTTCACATACCCAATGCATACTGCCATTTCCAGCAATCTAGAACACTGTATCAAATCAACAAGGCACTCCCGACATAACAAAACTGTAGTTATAGGAACATTATCTTTTATTTTTTACTACGAATGCGAAAATGCTATTAAATAATCACAATACACCCAAACCCATAAACATTTCACTAAAAAATTATTGTTAACACTTAGTTTCCACTATTAGTTAAAAATAATAAAGACACATTGAGTATGCACAATTTCAAACACACGTGAAGACATTTGTTTGTCAGTGATGCCAACCAAACTTACTTAAATTACACAAATGATTTCCCCTCCTATACATAATTATTCCCATTGTAAACCTATTTCATTACATGTACTTCAATATTATTAATAACTCTGTTGTATAAAACTGCATTTTAACATTACTTCATTTTCCATTACATAATTTCCTTTTACTTTCTTATCTCAGCAACTGTTTTGCTACCGTGCCCAATACTACTTTGCTAGCTACTACATATTTACGCATCAAAAATTCATGTAATACATAACAGTTACAATTAATACAGTACTACAAGTTACTTACAGTTGATATTTGTAGATAGGTACATAAAATGACAACATATTTTCTTGCGCAGTGTGCCATGACTTGCCTTCCGATGGAGCTTGTCTGACCAGTGAAACGTTGAGATTGCGCAAGAAAATATGCTGTCCCTTCATGTATCCATCTATAAGTATCACCGCCAACAAAGTGAGTTTATCACAGGCGAACAGTGAAATGGCAGCGTGGGGAAACAAGTCCAACTACTCAGCCACTTTTCGGCATAGAGCCATGACAGTTTTCGCAATAATAATTTTTTTAAGCTGAAATAAGAACAGATATCATGAACCTGTTTACAAATATTATTGAAAGATTTTGCTATGACCATTAACTTTTTCAAGAAGTCAATTTACAAAAATTTAATTAACTACATAAATAGTGGAAACTACATACTATCTTTACCGTATTTACTTGCAGAATCGCAACATGTTTTTGACCAAATTTTTGGCATAAAAAATGGGGTGCAGCCATTATGAGGTGTTTTAAAAAAAATTTCCTTTAAGATTTTTTTAGATGTAAAATAAAAAGTAAATGTACATATTTTTCCATATTTACATATCTATATTGTGATCATTTCTCAAAAAATAAAGGAAAATACTTCTGGGGTGCATAGTAAACATGGAAAAAAATGATAAGAGAATCTCGTTAGTCCACTCATGTATGTCAGTAATTATTGTGTCGCCTGTTGAAAAAGATAGGTGCAGTCATTATGCAAGTAAATACAGTACGTCTTGATAAAATTATGGTGAAAACTATTTTGAACGAAACTACCCAACAGATTTTTGATATCTGCTTTCGTTTAGGCTTAAAAAATAACTATAACGAGAACAGAAACAAAGGAGTAAGGTCTCAACCAGCTGTTTTAGTACATCAAAAGAGCAATATTTAACGAAAAATATATACATGTGTCATAAGATTTATATTTGTAAACACATTATTTTTCCTTCTTTCATAAAAGACTGACACATGCTGTGACATGTACAGATCACAAATTTTTATATTAAAAAAATTATGGAAGTCCTGCACTGTGCCATTTGTTTGACCTTGCACAAAACTTCTTTATTGCACGCATGCTGGCTAGCTTTAGCTGGAAGCTGCTCAGGCTATGTGAAATCTTGAGAACAACGATCACGTAGTATTTCATGAGCACACAGTAATGTTATATCACAGAAGATTAAAAAATGCTACTGAATGTTTGAATCACTAAGTTTGAATTATAAACATAGAACCTTATATTTGGAACAATTTCCTGCTGCAACAACACTGTTAACTGACCAGCCAGCCAATGACTCAGAGCTCACCTGTAACAATGTATATTTCTGCTGCAAACTTGGAGTGTATAAAGTATAAATCTGTGAATGTTGAAGTTTTCAAAGTCTTCTATTTCGAAGGATACGCACCACTATCTCAATGTTTAACAGAATCAAGGAGATTTTCTTTGCTAGATTTCATGTCGCAAACAGTTTGTACGCCAATGCCATAATCCGTAATCAAGATTTGTCACCACCTCTGCCCTTCATCTAATCTGTCGTTTAATTGCAGCTTCTGCCAATTTCTGTCAGGACCACCTGATTCTTACTTACATGCGGTTTAAAGTGTACACAGGATTGTAAACTTGGCTGATATCAATAAAATTCTTAACTGTGATCATTATCCAATTTGGCACTTAAGGGGAAGTGCCAGACAATTTTGTTGTATTTTCTGCTTTTCAGCCGTAACATTTATTCAAATTGAATTATCAAAATTTTCTCTTCACCAAAGCATAGGATATATTCTTGGTAAACTGTATGACGTAAATAATAATGATATCTTTCATTAATTTGTCATGCAGAATCATTGTAAGAGATTTACAGGTTAACTTTCAAGAATTGTCTTGCAATGATTGTGCATGACAAATTAATGAAAGATTCCATTATTATTTATGTCGAGCAGTTTACCAAAAATATATCCTATGCTTTGTCGAAGAGAACATTTTGATAGTACAATTTAAATAAACGTTATGGCTCAAAAACTAAAAATACAGTAAAATTGTCTAACAATACCCCGTAAGTGTTGCACACTGTAAATGTTTTGTCAGTATTTTGCACAAGAAAACTACACTTAAGTAAGACCATGCTCCCTGATTTTGTGTTAATTAATTTTTAAGCCTAAACAAGAGCAGAATTCACAAATCTATACTGCAGTCTTGTTTAAAATTATGTTTGCAGTGATAAGTATTAATTTACAAGACAATAAATTGTACAGTTTCGACTAATATATCAATTATGAAAAATTTTGTTAGTTAAAATAATTAGCTAAAACAGTGATGTTTATGACCTTAAAAAACTTAACTAACACAGTGAAAACTATTTTAAACAAAACTGCCTAACAGGTTTTTGATATCTGCCCCAGTTTAGACTAAAAAAATATTTTCGCAAAACCAGTAGTAACAGGAGAGAATGACCTTACAATGCATGTCACAAAACATATACTAATTGGATCGAGTAACAATTTACATACGTCAACAGCACTCTCATCTCGTATAGAAACTTCACAAATCTTTCAGTTTCGTGAATAATGCAACACGTGTTATATTCCTTTCTTTAATAACTAACTTTGAACATAAAAATTTGGCAATTTGGAAGCAATCACATAAAGTAAAAGTCATACACCACAGTGAACTGATACTGTCCTATAAATATGTCAATAGTGTGATAAAGTTAACAGCGGCACATTTAAAACTCTGTTCACACAGCGACTGGGCTCTACGGAGAGAAAGGGCAGGAAACTGCTGTGTCATGCTAGCCTACGTGGGCAGACGTGGGGGAATGTGTTAGTTATGTCGTTAACGTCTTGTCATAGTGTATAAAAAAGGGCGATAAGCACGAGTATCTTGTACTAACTATCCATGACAAATAAAACGTAAAACTACTTACTGTACAGCCCTCGATTTATGTACAGTGTTTTGGTTAAACCACAGAGAACCATAGAGGTGCATGGAACATATGAAGTGGCTAATATAGTGGCGTAAAAATTAGGGGTGACGGAAGGTACGGTATTAGTCATGTATTGAGGGGAGCAAGGGGAGGGGATGAAAAATTGTGCACACATTTTACAGCTTTACAGATTCAATTCATGTGTTTAGTAGGGTATTATCTACATAAAAGGAATTGCACATTCAATGGAAAAATCTGCTGTTAAACAGTCAGTCATGGTTCGTACTCCCTTGGTACAATGATAAATAAGTACTTTGAAGAACTTTTCTAAATACTCATTAAGGCCTGAATTACTTTTTACAACATAAATTAAACTTAATGCACGATAAAAACATAAAAATTGAAAAGAATAGTAAAATTACCACACATAAACAACGTTAAACAAATATTAGTCATAGCGCTGGTAACAGTTAATGCACAGTGCAGTGTTGATTGCTAAAGCGTTGTCTGATTTTCATATGGTACACAAACAAACTAATTTTTACCGGACACCAAACCTCCATAGATACGTAACAGATCCAAAGTTATTAGCACGGTCGTAGAAGTACAGGTCTGGATACTCGCCTATCTAACAATGATATGGAGTTGACCCCGTTATGACTGAAAGTGCCACTAGCAATGAAGTGTTGTTTTAACATTGCAGTATAGCGTCGTACTAGCAGTTCTCCTAGCAGCCCCCATACGAGTTTGCTCCTTGTAGTCCCATTTACGTAATGTTAAAACAACCCCAGAGTGCCAGTGGCGCCAATCAGTCATTACGGTGTCAATTTTCAACTCCAAGTGTCCAGACCTGTTCCTCTATGGCCGTGGTTATTAGGTACTGCCAGGCGTGGGAAACTGAAATAGACGAAGTTGGGAACTGTTAGCTTCGGCACCCGCTGGTATGGGGGCAGCACCAGCACCAATCTTCCTGATAATTTTCAAATAATTATAATATTGTCGGTCGCCATTTTTCGTCGAGCAGTTTAAAGGTTATAGGCTGTTATGATTTTGAGGTTATAGTGTAAGAGGTTTTTTAAGTGTTTCCGCGAAGGTATTTTTGAAAAATTGGATAATGTGTCTTAAATCGTAAGTTTAGGTTTGTGTCTCAGTAATGACTTTTAGCTAGATAAATGATTTGTGATCACAATCTGTAGTTTTCTGTGTACCAGCTTGTATAATAAAGCCTGTAAAACGACATATCGGTTCTTATTTCAGACACATACACATTTGACCACTGCTTGACTAGAAAGAATTAAATACAATGACCTTTTCTCTATGTATGGCATTATAATGTAGTGGCAAATACACTCTGTAGGGTATTTGGTAGCGGTTTCTATTCGTTACTGTGTTAAGGTTTGTATACAGAACAATCGTTTCTAGCACAACATAAAAATATCACAATATAAAAATAGACCTAGGTTATCAATTAATTTTACTTATGCCAATAAAAATTTCTTTTCCGCATTATCCCTACAATAATACCTAAAGGCAAAAAACTGAGTTCGTATACATACCTGATATAATTACATTTTTAATTTCTTTTTTAATTACAGCCATACAAGCATGTACACTTCGTGGACAATTGTTAACCTAAATATTACATAGTATATAAATATTTTCAGGATGTATATAACAACATTATCATATGTTTGAGGCTGTAGCCCCATTATCAGACGTTTTCAGGTTGTAATAAATTATAAGACGTTTTCAGGTTAAAATATTCGTCTCATAAACAAAGTCAATAAAAATTACTTTAAAATTATTATCAAACATAGAATCGATTGTGTTACGCACTCGACACACGCAAATCGAAATGGCAAGCAATATATATTTATATGTAGCCATAAATGATTCAAAATACCCTAGATTATGAAGTTAGTTGGCACCCGCTTGGTAGAAAGCCCTGCAAACAATGCCCAACAGTCTAGCATGAAAGTTTCCATTCTATATTCCTCTTTGTTCTATGGGTACTGCGTGCCATAAATATGTATTGGTGAACTATAGCACGTTTATCAATGCATAATGAACCAAAACAAGTGAAAGTCAAGTACATTTTGCAATCATCTATAACCTGTATTATCAACACTAAATATAAATACCATATTTACTCCAGTATCTCATGCCCTCGCATACCTTACACACACTATATTTTCACATATAAATTCTTAGTAAAAAATTGTGGTTCTTTGTCTTGGGAGCATAAATAAGGCTCCATGGCTCGGGAGCAAAAAAAAAAATTTCTCAATCATTTTGTACATCCCCTGTATTGAACCCAAAAAGTCGTAACAAAAAGTGTTGTAGTAAGTTACATGAGTAAATTCAATTCACAAACATAAGATTAAAAAAAAAAAAGTTACAAAAATAAGGACTTTTAAGGACTACCTGATAAAATTAAGACTTTTAAGGGACCTTAAAATGAACTCTTTAAGGACTTCTAAGGACCGTACTAACCCTGCCAGTGTTTTCTGCTTAATTACTGTGTCTATGCCAAAGTCACACAGAAACAATACAAGCTAGCTTTCTGCTGTACTTGGTTCATGAAACATCACTAGTAGTTTTGCCTTTCTGCCACACAACCTATCACCCCATACCAATCACAAACATAGTGAACTTTGAACACATGCCTATCTATTCCCAACCAGCTGGGTCAATACACTCTGCGAGATTGTACATTAACAAGCTTTCCACAGAGACCAGCTAGCAGAGTTAGGTTTTAAGAATAGGGGCAACATGATTAAAATTTAGCACCAATCTATTATTAAATTCATTTGCTTGCTGTACCTAGACTAAATTTTTTAAGGTATAAAACTGAATGCAAAAAAAAAAAAAAATGTTCTCTAGTAACTGTGCAAAGTTTACACAAAATTCACTTAAATTCTCTAGCCTGTTGAAGTCCTTCTAGCTCCTGTATTAAGAGTGACATATCAAATACTACACTTGTAAGATGAAGAGAAGTCCACTGGACAGGTGCATGAAGTATTCACCCGCTTACCTAATTTTATTTTGCCTCTCTCCTGTACAAGCAGGGAAAAAAACCCACAATGAACACACACTTTGACTTGTTATGTATGGCTTGGTTACAATAATACCACCTACTACGAATAAAAAAAGAGGTTATTTTATTTGCCATTCATATAGAAAAGTCAGCATACAGAAGAGCATTATTTTCTTAAAAATAATTCAGAAACAGTGACTATTAGGAGAACTACTTGGAACATTACGGTATATTAATGTGCAAATACATTCTGTTCTGTAACATAACTGGAATGAATATTTTAGTTGAAAAATAATTAGACGGATGCAGCATCTGTGTGTTCAAGGTCACTACACAAGCGACAAAGTCCAACAAGGCAGCAAAGTGCAAAGGTTGTACTATCTTATCTGTTGACAAAATTACAAGGAAAAAAAGCTCAACTAGAATCATCCACAGTTTAATACTAAAAATTAAACGTTCCACTACACATCGTCGTTGATGTTATAAAACCTCCTACGTGTTAAAATCAAAAGTTTTCCGGAGAGACAATAAACATATAGGCAGTAACAGTGTTATGGTATTTGTTTGTAACTACTGTCAAATGTAATAACAGCATCATTGCTATCCAACTGTGTAAACTGTAGTACAAGCACAGACACGGAGTCAATAACTTTAATATATTATTTGTCATTTGGCATATAGGAGGTTTCAATTTGGAATATATAGGAGCTATTCTTACACAGTGAATAATCAAGTTCCACTTTAACACAGCATGTTAAATAGGAAACAAAATGACCATATACACCCCAAACAATAAAACTCTTCTTTCAGCGGACATCACAATGTCACTGAAAAAATACATACACAATTAAAAATAAAAACAAAATCTCATGCTGTACGCACATTACATCTTGGTCATCTAGAAGCGTGATATAAAGATGATTCTGTGCTTCAATTCTGTGACAAAATAGATACACAATTCTCGCATACAAACCCAAACCATGCTGCTAAGCATCATAGTCTAATAGAGGCACAGCATAAGGTTGGACATAACCACAGATGCCCATGCAAGGGACAATCTTCACTGTGATGTTACACAACATGATGATACTACTGCTTTTGAACTTTGTTTCTCGTGTCTTCTTCTTGTCAGGTTTGAAAGGAAGATTATCATAGAAAGCATTGATAACCCATTTTTCTATGTCGTCTTTTAATTTACTGAAGGTGTTTGAATTTCGAATCATTTGTAGGTACCGGTCGAGTGTATAATACTCTTGTTTCCCTGACAGTGCTAGCAGACCTCCTCCTCCTCTTCTGTGGTAGTTATTCATATTCGACAGGTGTGATCCAGTTTGAAAGTAATTATACAATTTTGTAGATATTTCAGGGCCAGCGTGTCACACACAGTAGGTTCCCCAGCTTTCTTCCCAGGCCAACGATATATTACGTAAGGTGAAACCTCATAATTCTTAAAAAATTAACAGTTACAGACACCGACTTTGTATGGCTGTGAAGGCCTGGCTTGTCGCACATAGTCAAATGGAGAGTATATTGGAGGTGTGAAGTATTTCTCTAATGTATAATGAACACTATCAGACTATCGTTCTGTGGCCTTTCTCAGGAAACAGTTATTCATCAGTGATTTTTTCTGTGCTAGATATCTGAGAGCACTGACCAGAACCTTATTACTGTTTTGGTACACACAGCTATCTGAAATAGGTGTAATTTCATAGACTGATTCTGGTTGTTACGAAACAAAATCAACGATACATGTAGCAAATTAATTGGCAAATACATTCCCATTTGCCTCATGCCAAAAGTAGAGTGTGACTACACAATTGTTCAGCTCATAAACTTTAAAACCGTGCACTTGAAATTTCTGTTTGTAGTACAATGCTGAGGCGAGTAATTCTGGGCACAATAGCTCACATTGCAGATCCATCGTAAGAACCAGATGTCCCTTACTTGCAGAAGACTTTGCAAGATTCTTGGCTGCTATAGCATTGTCTTTGCTCTTAATATGCGATTCACATATTTCTTCCGTAACTTCACCAACTTTATAGCTGCAACACATATCACATTGTTCCTTGCAAGGCATATGAATGACAATATTTTACGCTTCCACATCATCATGGAACGTACTCCTTGATGCAGGCACGATGTTGTTTTCTTCACACCCTTCCTTATAAACACTGAACAAGAGAATCTCTGACTTAAATGAGGATTCAACATAGATTTTTCTTTGAAGATTCACTACAATAGTGACTTGGCATCCTCGGAAGCAATCCCAACCACTGTTTTATTCCTTCAACAAATTTTGGCTTCTTCCTGTCCTTGTTTTGAGCATTTTGTCCCTTTTTGGTAGGTGCACTTTTTAGAGTTTCAGGTTTGTGAAGGTGTGTTCTACAATGGTTTCCATGTCTCTCTCCTTCTTTACCCATTTTTTTCTTGAAAGTATGTTCGCTTATATACATCAATTTGAACCACAATGTTTCCTTCAAATGCGACCACTGATACATTCCATGTAGGTAACACACTATAAATTGACAAAATAAACTCCAAAACAACTTGACAAACTCATGCGAGTCTGCCAATATGGCACGTGTGAATGATATCTCCTATGTATGTCACTTGCCAACAAAATTATCAATCACAAATGATTTCAATACCTCCTATGTGCCACTTGGACACACAGCAAATAACATAGCAGCAACTACTTCGGGAAATACATAGGAGATATCATGTTCCGTTTCCTGTTGTATTTAACAATGCATTTTAACCAAATAGGAGAAATTCAAACTGTAGAGCTTGCAGAGACGATTCCAACAATACTGAATACTCAAAATAGCAAATTTTGTCACATAGAAGGTTTCATAATATCAACGACAACATGCTGATTAATGGAAATACAGACTGCCTCAACAACTGCGAAATCTATTTTTGTATCAATATTAATCTGTAGAGCATTAACCATGATTCACTGAAGCAATAATGTTGGATCCTCCTTAGCAATATAATATTTTCAAACAATTTTTCACACAGAAAAGAATTTAACACATACGTGTATTTCCTATAATAGTGAAACATGTGTTCTTTATTCATTTAGATCTAGGAAAAGGTAACCAATCACAAATTATGTAAAAATATGTAAAGTGTATGGATAAAGTAAATAAAGAACTTAACTAAACTAAGAAAAGTAAGGCCTAACTGAAATAAGTTAGGGCAAAATGTATGAAGAAAAGCTGACAAAGCCAAAGTATTGAAACGCACCTGTGTAGTCTGGTGCACAGCCTCGTAAGTAAGTGTTCCCGACCGGGACACCACCCCAACACAACCCCGTTGGTGGATGTGGCCTGGCATTATTCCAATCTTGCACTGCAACACACCAATTAACCATACATATATAGTGTATGTGATTGTTTACATTTAATATGAGCCGATCATAGGCACTGCACAACTCATTAGGCTTTAAAGCTGAAAGATGTAGTATGATCTCAAACTTGGGAAAATTAACTGTCAAAAAATATCACGAAACCTCAAAATACATTTTAAGCAATTTTCGCTCCCCAAAATCTCCACTTTGCAATAAAGATCCGAAGCAGTTAGAATCCAGTATTGCAACAGTAACCACTGAAAACACAGAGAAATTTGACTTTTAGTATATTTTTGCCATTAAGATTTAATCTGGGTGATGTTAAAAATGTGTTGGTAACTACCTCAAACAGAGAAATTGTGTCCAGAAAATCAACTAAAATATGAGAGACAGTCGCAAGCATACATACAGTTATAAACAACCTAACAATAAAAGAAATTAAAAGAATGAAACTTGCATTATTTTGCAAAACTCGTAAATATAATTGTGCATCGTGGAACAGCTCTCAGTCTTAAAATATTTCAAAGCATTCCATTAAGAAAAGTTCAATTATGCGTTTTTGTTTCAATGTGGAAAAAACTCCCTAGCATGGGTTTAATGTATTTTTTCCTGATATCTTACTACATGACAGTCGTCCCAATGTTTACGATAAAGACGTCCACAGTAGTAAGTTAATAAAAGCACAGAACTGTCTTTCAGTGATTTCCATAACCCGAAACTATAAATTTCTTAAGACTGCACTTTAAATTTAAAAATGCTTATTACAGAAAAAGATAATATAATTCAACAGATAAAAATTCTTTAATTATTAAATAGTCTTCTGGAAAAATATCTGACAGTAAGTACAGTGAACCCTCGATAATTCGGACTAAAAGGGGGGAGAAGCTGTCCGAGTTACGATTTGTCCGTGTTATCGAGGGGCATCCGGGGAGAAGGGGTAATCGGTCATTAATCACAAGAAATGTAAGGAAATCAGTATGCTATCATTCTACAAGCAAAAGAAGCGGCAATATATACTGCTTTGTACGTATCAGTTTACAGGAGGGGATAGTGGGGAAATTATCACTTTAATGGGAGAACTATAAAAGAAAGAATGTCAAACAACCTTGGCCGGCAGATTCTTTTTTATTTATTTTTTATGCTACTTCTGGCTGATTTTTTTTATCTGTGCTAGAAGCTGGCACCACGGCACCCTTCGACCACATAAAAGTTCTCACCCCCTTCTCTCATCTGGCTGACAACAGTCTATGTGCGTGTGCACATGTGTGTGAGATAAGCTAGGGTGGTAGAGCGCAAGCGGAAGTAGTCAAGGTCAACCGGTACAGTCTCAACAGCAATAAACACACCGCACGTGACCACACGCAACTAACGAGATGTTTATGTTAAAAATTGCTCTACATCAGCATGTCACAGTGTCTGCAGTCAGCTGCTAGTTTCCTACGAGAAATTATTTTTTTTTCCAGGGGCCTCTTTGTTAGAATACGAGGCCAGGAGCAACGTAAATCTCAGTCTACCTTTCCTCCTTTTTTTTTTGTTTAGTTGAAGTCACGGCCGTGGTTGGAGTGATAATGTGCGCTTGTAGGCCTCCCTCCATACTATCTTACCTTGGCTGCGTCGTCATAGATCAGTGACGTTTTTACACTCTTTACACTTAAAATAAATTTCACAGATACCATCAACATTAATGGGAACTCAATAAAAGCCCATTCATTTTTACCATTTAACTTTTTCAAAAGTGAGGCCCTCTAGAATGTGTGACTCGGGGCAAAAGCCTCTTTCTGCCCCTTCCCCCTTTTTATAATTTATTAAGCCCTGTTTTTTTTTTTCGATATCGCGCCGACCTCTAGCGTAGTGGGTTAGACGCCAATTTACGGTGTGAGAGGCCCTGGGTTCAAATCCTTGCTCGGGCATGGATGTTGTGTTATTCTTTCACCTCACTTCACCCTCATCGGCTTGTAAGACATCGTTAAACGGACGTAAAACCCTCTCACCACTTTGCCTACATTGCAATGCAAACCAATGGCTTTTAATTTTTTTATTAATGTCCGGAACAAATTGTTTTGCAATCTTGAATTTATCGCACATACCAGAACAAAATAAATTTCCCTTTAGGTGCTGTTGTGACGTGTAGTTACCGTCCAATTCACCAGCATCATACTGAAATGTTTATTTATGACGCACGTATCTGTATGGTTCGCGCGGTGAAGAGGGAGGAAAGATAAAGAAGCAAGGTCTGCCTGCTGAGTTGCATCTCTATTCGCACGCCTGCTGAGTTGCATCTCTACTCGCGCGCCTCGCTAGTAACATTTAACCTCACGTAACTTGCCAGATACTTTACGGTGGGATTATTAAAGGCTACGTAGTGATGAGCAACTGCTTTTAAAGCTTAATACTGTTTTTAAATAAAACGTGATGGATTTAAATGCCGCAGACACAATTTTCTTATAATTTTTAACCAAAATATAATTTAATTAAAATCAATTTTGTTTTTCGAAATTCTGTCCGAGTTATCCGAAGTCCGGGACATCGAGGTCCGAGTTATCGAGGATTTACTGTATGTCTATGTGAAAGCTATAATATAAAAGTGTCATTTCTGGAACGATGAAAAATTTTAGTACAGTCACATTGTGAAATAGGAGACATTGGCATAATTTGGCATTGATCACTAGTGAGTATGATGTGAGGAGTGTAAGGAACAAATGCACAACGTAAGGTCAAAGAAAAGTGAAGAGCGCCAAATGAAAACACAGGCAAAAATGAAAGTCCCCCATGTTTACTACCTGCAAAAATTGAGAACCCCACCCGGAATAGAACCCAGATAATCTTAGTAGGAGGCGAGTGGTCTGACCAGGGCTGCAGCAAGGTGTCTAGGGGCCTGGGGCAGGAAGTAGTTTGGGGGAATTAACATCTGAATAAAAATTTTAGAAAAAATTATTTGCCTGCAATTTTTTAATTATAATTGTTAACACAGTTAAATAATATTTATTAATATTTTCAGTATTGGTTGAGCTGAAAAATAATAGAAACTATCTAATTTTTTCTTGGAGATTAGGGCAAGGGGCCGGGCCACATTCAGGTTAGGGACCCGGGGAATTCTGCACCTTTCATCCCCTCCCTCCCAACCTTTCTGCGGCAGCCCTAGGTCTGACCACTATCCCACCATGGTCCTCCAGACCATCTTCAGCAAAGCTACATAAACACCAATGTTACGTACTGAAATCTTCCATTCAATAAATTAAGTGTCACTGCCTACCTGCTCTGGTGCTATGACTCCAGGGCAGTTGGGACCCACTAGGCGAGACTTGGACTGTTTCAGGAGACGATGCTTAACCCGCACCATGTCCTGCTGTGGAATACCCTCTGTGACACAGACAATGAGTGGTACCTCCGCTTCAACTGCCTCCAATATGGCAGCTGCAGCCCCTGGTGGGGGAACAAAGATGACCGTCGCATCTGGATTAGTTGCTTCCTTTGCCTAAAATTGGATGGAATAAAAACTTACCAGTGCTCACGAAAATTGTCCAGCACAAACACTAAATAAATTAGACTGCAAACTATATCTTAATAAACTAAAGATACGAAATAGTTTAACAGAAGCTAAAATTTTATGAAAATTAAAGCAGATACGACAAAAATTCATTGTTGTCTTACAGTCCTCAATTAAGAAGTGAAGAAAAACAAATAAATTCTAAATAAAAAAAGAATAATCACTTAAATATGAATTCTTACCTCTTTAACAGTGTTGAACACAGGCAGGTTGAGGTGTGTTTTACCACCCTTGCCGGGAGATACCCCGCCCACTACTTTGGTCCCATATTCAATGGCCTGCTTGCAGTGAAAGGTACCTTGCTTGCCTGTGAAGCCTTGGCATATCACCCGGCTAGCGCTGGTCAACTTCAGATTGGCCCTGGTTGATGTATAGTTTGTGCGCACATTGGTAAGCTTATGACCTTAGAACAAAAACCACCAATAACACACACAACAAATAATTTGTGCAATATAGTAAGTTACATACGTTCAGGATAAAAACAAAATAAAAAAGTGCATAGACATTGGGCATTCAATTATTTACTCCTTGCTTCAACTATAAATTTTGTTTAAAAGAAACAAAATAATAAGTCTACATTCAAAATATATTGCAAGAACAAGTCTGTACTAACACTGGTAAGTTCAAAAACAATCAAATTGTAAACCAGTTAGATCTTGCACGTGTATAAACTATACTTTCTACAGTAGACTGGAAAAGTAAAAACATCAAAGTTTGGTTGGTGATACATAAAAAATTCATTACATCATTTTTGAAAAACAGTCACCTTCAGGAAAGGGCAACATACACAATTTACATATTTATTTTAAGTCTAACCTAGGAACTAAAAATTATTTCCCTACAGTTTAGATTTCATAACGAGACTCTCGGTAAGGCATACAAAAATAAACTTATAACGAATAAGGACATTTAAGTCGCGAGCTTGCCACTTTTGTCTTCTTACTTCCAAATCTCAGGATAGTCCGTATGGAAGACGCCATCTTGTAAACGGACCGCAGGCCGGGCTCAACCAGCTGATTTTTAGCACGGCTCGGGTGACACGCCCACAGAATTTTGAGAGACGACCCACAAACTACTAGGTTCATTTTTTGTGCCAGTTAGTGTAGTGCATCGTAGGTTTGTGCAGTGCTGTGATGTGCTGCTACACCGTAATACAGTTTCGGTGTAACCCTTTGCACACCTCTGTGCTGCAGGAAATTGAACACCTAAATGTGAACAAGAAGGTTTACGCACTCCTGTATAAAGCTACATGAACGTACCACACACAGGTAGTACTTTCGTGCTTGCTTGAGTATGCCCTTATGAAAAAATTTCGAACGTATTACTGACTTGTATGTGCATTGTAATTATCATTCCGTTGATCGTACCATGAATTATGTTACTTAAGTGTGTGGACTTTGCGTCATTTTAAAATATGAAAGATTTCAGTTACATACAGTTTAAAAACAGATAAATAAATTTGCTGTGACGTTTTTCGATAAGCCTGCAATACATTAGCTACACCTCAACGAGCTATATAGTGAACATAGAGGAGCGGAAACGCTTGTTTTGACTCCAGAAAACATGGCGAACAGCGCCGTGGCCAACATTATGTTAAAAATCCGTCACTTTATAGCTCCACTATATTCCCGCTAAACACAGGAAAAAATGCCAATAATCATCCAAATATATTATACTGTAATAAAGTTTAAATTAGCATAATCGCTCTCGTCTCTCGACCGGAAATAAGAGAGTGCCATTTTATCTAGAGTCAAAATATCACGTTCAATTGGGCTTCACCTGTCTCTTGGGGGCTTATTCATCGTCGTTTTTGACCCGGGCTAGTGCGGGATTATCGTCGGACTATTTTTTGTCTTACATAGACGCGGACTAACGCCAGTCCGAGGATCTTCGTGCAAAAAATGTTTTGTTCTTTAAATTTGTTAGTTTTTAATTGTACATAACGAAAATAAAGCCGTTTTCTTATTTTATAAGTGCATTTATTCTGTACATTCTGTAACGTTAAATTCGTTCTACATCACAATAGTAAATGCTGTAAAATTTTGGTATGGAAACCTCTATCTGCACAAAATATCTTGCTCATATTTCCGACGTTTTATGCGGAATTTTGCTGTTAAATTTTCTTGTTCGTTACATAATGCCACAGCACATTGACGTGCGCTACCGCAAACACCTACCTCAGACCATCTGTCACACCGCCCCTCGCACCAGCTGTACCTCGTCTTCATTCTCAATAGTTTTCTCGAGTGTCCCTAAGAGATGGGAGATGCAAAGCAAAGTGGCTGAAATCTGGTGGTGAACTTCTGAACCTTCGGAATGGTGATACCGACTGCAGACGCTATGTTGTACACGTGCGTAGCGAGGCTATTTAATGTCTATAAATAAATACTAGGTGGCAAAAGTACTGCTCTTCGTTGTAAAAATAAGAGAGTTTTATTAAAAATATGTCTCTATATGTATGTAAAGAGCACTGTCGATGTGTAACA